>JAJKFI010000181.1:619273-717478 GCA_029204185.1 Lerista edwardsae | reverse complement strand
TCTTTCTTTCTTTCTTTCTTTCTTTCTTTCTTTCTTTCTTTCTTTCTGGGTCACAAGCTCAGTTTGATACTTGTGGGCAAAATTATGAAAATGTTGGTAGTTACGAACAATGCCGTCATGTCATTGAACACAGAATGCAGTGAGACAAACCAAAGTGTCACATCTTCAGTCTATCAAACATTGTGGCCCAAAAATGAGAATACAGCAGTCATGTAAAAATTGTGGTTTGTTAATCGCGGTTTTTAGGAATAATGCTGTCATGTTACGTACACACTTTTCTTGACTGCCCTACGTTTTGTGGCGTGGTGTTCTCCTTTCCGGTTATGTCATCAGGTCACTCTGGGTTCAGATAGATGCTCTTGCCTTCAGCAGAAGGCCAGTTTTACTCTGCAATAATTTAAATTTTCTCTCGTTTTTCTCCCCCACAGAGATTTATACTTCATTTTGCCAGAATACCCCTACACCTCTGGACTTGTGCAGATGAGCCGAATACCATGAACTGAAGACGAGGCAGCTGGCACTCCCCCTTTTTTGTTTTTTGTAATTTTTTCCGGATATTTTTTTGTGCGGGGGGCTTGTTTTCTAAAAAGAGCTTTCTGGATGACAGCGCGTTGAGGAAGAAAAAGTGTGCACTTCTTTCCCTCCTTTCCGTTTTTTGGAAATTAAAAATATTCAGCCATCCCCATACCGTGAGGAACTCCGGAGAAGATGGGGAGGAAAAAGATTCAGATCCAGCGGATCACAGACGAGAGGAACCGACAGGTCAGTGGCTTGAGAGGGATGTGACTTGGGGTCCGGATCCCTGATTTCCTGCAACCCGGCCCCCCCCCCCGCCCACACTCTCTGCTGCCCTGCAGAATCCCAAGGATAGTGTTATTTATTGCTATGGGTCTCGACTTTCCTAGCTGTAAAATGGGGCCATCGCTTCTACGCTTGCTTGGGATGTACGAAGGTGGTGCAGAGGGTGGGCTGGACCGATGCTTGGGAACCTATGGTGCCCAGTTTGGGCTGTGCCGTCCATGACACCTGTTGGGGAATTTGGGGATTTGGTGGTGGCACCTCCTAGATCAAGCTGGTGGGCACTTGTGGGTTCTGGGGTCAGAAGAGGGGCAAGGCCTGATGGACCAGAGGGTGGAGCTCATATCAAATGCTATGAAAAGCAACACACTTTTCTGTTTCCCCATCACCCCATTGGTCTGGTTTCTCCCCTTGACTTCTTTCACTGGAGAGCTTGAAAATAAAACCTTGGAGTGGGTCCAACCCAGAGAGCGGCTTGGCGCCCACAGCAATGGCCCCCTCCAGGCAGCCCCCCATTGCCCCCCCCAAAACCTGGAAGCAGCCTGAACAAAGAATGTAGAGGAGGTTCCTTGGAATGTGGTCTTGTGATTGGAGCGACCTCAAAGGCTGGATCATTGATGTCACTCTCTCTCACTCACACTCACACTCACACTCACACACACACACGCCTAGCTGCTGACCCCTGACCTAGTAACGGTTCCTTCCAGGCAAAGCCCCTAGTCCTTCCAGGCAGAGAATAATTAGAAGCCCAGGGCAGTGATGTCACAGTGTTGTGTGACATTGTGTGATGTCACTTCCAGATCCCACTGTTTTTTCTCCTCTTGGAATGGGTGTAGAAAAATCACCAGGACCTCCTCCAAGGAGGCCTTGCACACACACCCTTGTAGCAGCCGGGGCAGAAGCCCCTTGGCATCTTTTGGCATGAAGATGCCCCTTGGCAAACTTTTTTCCGAGTTTCGCTCCCAGATTTTGGCTTGTTGTTCGTTGCTATCACTGCGAGTCTTCCTGCCCCAGCTTGCTAGGTTTGTGAAGCCGTAGGGGGAGGAGCCTAAGAGATGGGGCGGTGCGTGGTGTGTCGGGGGTGGAGCCGAGGGCCAGAGGCACATACTTGCCATCCCTGATACATCAGGCAGTTGGATGTGAGCGCGGAGCTACTCGGGGGAGCTCTCGAGCCAGGTAGAAACTCACCTGCCTCCTCGATTATGAGTTCTGTCCCTTTTCCTGGAGACCCTGCGAAGTTGGCTCCAAGCTGTTGGCCCAGGACAGCAGAGCTTTGCAAAGGAGGTTGGAAACAGGCTTCCAGCCCAGTTCCCAGATGGCCCCCATTTTGAGACCTCCACGCACCTGGTGGTCATGGAACAGCCCCCCTTAGGCGCCTGGGTGCATTCAGAAGAGCTCTCAGGAACAGACAAAAGAAAATTGTTTACCCAGTGGTGTCATTGGCCTGTGGAACCCCTTGCCACAGGAGGCAGTGATTGGAGTCTGGCCGAGATGCCCCTAAAAAGGGATTGGGATTTCTGGGAGAAAGGTTCCTCACAGGTTACAAGCCAAGAGAAGTAGTAGGCTACTCCAGAGTGCCAGATGCAAGGGAGCGGCAATAGGATGCAGGCATCTGGTGGTCTTGTGTGCTCCCAGAGGCATCTGGTGGGCCGCTGTGAGATGCAGGAAGCTGGATGAGATGGGCCTTTGGCCTGATCCTGTGGAGCTCTTCTGATATTTTGAGATCTCTTGGAGACGCCCCCTCCTTGATTGTGGGGGTCAGGTGCGTGTGAGCTCGGCCCCGAACTGAAGCCCCTGCACACTAGCAATAAAGCGCATCTCTGAACAGATCAAGCGTGGTCCTCACGCCACGCAGCAGGCCTTGCGGGCCTCCGGGATCAGGCTGTTCCGCAGCCTCTCGTCCAGGAAGGAGGTCAGGCGTCCGGAGGGACTTGGCATTTGTGAGTCACCAGCTCTGAGGCTGGCGCGGCCGGCAGTGGCAAAGCTCTTGAACGGGGGTGGGGGGGGAAATTGGATGCGGCTGTACAGAAAACAGGCAGAAGACCCTCCCCTGCTGCATCAGTGTGGGGTTTTAGGGTGTCTCAAGGAGCCCCAGCTGTGTTGCTGTGGGGAGGGAGGGGAGCAATGAGGCTGATTTGGAAGAGTCCCCGGGGAAACATTTTTTCCACCGCTCGCCATTCCGCTCAGGAAGCAGCCCTTGTCCAAACAGCTCTCGACTCCGTCTTGAGCATGGCTGTCCCTGTTTGCAGCTCGGTGCTTCTGGCAGAGCAGATTTCCTGCCCCCCTTGCCTCCCCCCGCCCCGGTTTGTACAGGAAACCCTTTTACCTATTATGGATGTTCAGGGAGCATCAGAGAGAGAGAGAGAGAGAGAGAGAGAGAGAGAGAGAGAGAGAGAGAGAGAGGCTGGAAGTTGGCCTCTCCCAAAAGGATCGCTTTCTGGCCTTTGCCAATTCTCCAGCGGTGGCTTTTACCAGATGTGAGAATTGCCCCCTGGAAAAATGGAGGCTCTGGCGAGGGGCCTTTGGGAGGGGGCCGGTGGGAGCACTGAGAGGGTCCTGGCTGTCGCTCTCCAACATGGCTCGGCTCAGTGATGTCATGCAGGGGGTACGCGAGTACCGGTTTCTAGGATTACAGTTGGCCCCGCCCATTCGCCCGCCCACTTGTTGACTCCGCCCCCTGCAACATTTGAATTTCCTGCACGTTTGAGTTGCCTGCAGGTTCTCAGAGCCAGGCAGGCAGGCAGGCAGCGAGCAGAGCCTTGCCTTGCCTTGCCACTGAAAAATGAGCTGCTCTGGGGTTTTGGAACTGTTGGGTCACTTTAACATGATGCCAGGCCTCCTTAATGTGTTCTGGGGGTGCTGTGGAATACTGTTGGGTCAGTTTAAAATTGTCTGAGGCCTCAAAAAGAGCTTTTTTCATGTCCCTTCCTGCCACGACATCACTTCCGGCTTATGATGTCACTTCCAGTGGGCGGGTCCCGACATGTGCCAATCAAAAGTGAGTACCTGTTGTTAAATCATTTAGATGACACCACTGGCTCGGCTCGTCCCCCAAACAGAGTCCTGTCTCCTCCAGCTATGGAGCTGCGCACCTTTCTCCACGATGCTGCTTTTCAGTCTTTCCGCTTGGACGCCAGGAGGGGAGGAAAAAGCCTGAAAAAATAAGTTTGAGGTGGCAAGAGGCGGGTGATTTGGCAGGCTCGGGATCCCACTGTCATTTGGTCCATGACTTGCCTCCAAATTACGACGTCTGATCACTTACTTGCATTTGCTTTTCGCCTTTTTACCTTCCTCCCAAGGAGCTCAGAGTTGGGTGCACGGTTCCTCCCCTCCTGCGAGGTAGGCAAAGCTGAGAGCGATTGGCCCAAGGTCACCCAAGAAGCATCACTACCTCCTGTGGCAAGGGGTTCCACAGATTAATTGCACACGGTTTTCCTTTCCTTTCCCCTGGAGATGTTCCCAAGTCTTAACCTGAGCACCTTTCCCACACCCCAGATTGCAGTGTTTGTATTCCAATTTGTTTCGGGTGGTGGGGGGGACAAGGTAAAGGAAGTCTCTATTATTTCAGGATTTTTCTAATTTAGCCAACCTGAACATACCGTTGGGCTGGACCAGCTAACAATCACATTAAATGATAACTGAGATATTGTGGCAAAAAGGGGACTGGAAAATCGTTTGTACCTAGTCTGCCTTCCCTGTCGCGGCCTCCTTCAGCCCCATGAGGACTTGCAACTTGCCTCCTTCCAAAACCCGAGGCTTTTGGAAATGCTGTTCCCGTCTGACTCCAAGCCGGCTCCCTCCCCCTCCAGCATGTGCCCTGAATTCAGGCCGAGGCCCCTGCTGCTCTGTTTCCAGCAAAGGCCTCGTTTTGGTGAACGGCGAATTTGCTGCGGCAAATATTTTCCCTACCCTTCAGGGAACCACCCTCAAGGTTGCGAGGTCTTAAAATTAACCCATCGTGACAGATGGCCTACTTAGGCTTCCCAGCTACCAGCAGGTCTGTTCTCTTGGCAACAGCCTCTTGCTGCAGCGGAAAGTGGCTTCAGTGAACACCTGAGCAGGCTGCGAATCCCACTCGGAGAAACGCAACCCACCCGCCTTTTAAAAAACCCAACAAACCTCCCGCATCTCCCCACCCCCTGCGGGCAAAATCCCAGGAAGGAGAGTTGCGTCCACACGGCTCAAGGCCAACACCAGTGTTCGGGTGCTGGTGTGCACTGATGCAGGAGGGTGTTGTTCGATGTGCTGTTGTCTTCTCGGGGTGGAAGCCCCCTCCCTGCTTTCTTCATGCGCCAAATTGGCGCCACCAGATCACGGGCCGGTTCATCGGTCTCCCTCTTACTCTCTTGTGGGGGAAGGAGGCCAACTGTGTGGCTTTCTCCTGCTATTTATCTCTGCAGCTAATCTTCCCTCAATCCAGTTTGGGGGCGGGGGTGAGTCATCTGGCCTCCCCTTGGGCGCACTGGAACAAGCGGGTAGTTAATCTGTGGAACTCTTTGCCACAGGAGGTGGTGATGGCATCTGGTCTTGATTGGACGGATTTCTGGAGGAAAAGTCCATCGTGGGCTACAGGCAATGATGGATTGTGCAACCTCCTTACATGGGTGGAGGGCTACTGGTACCGGGTGCAAGGGAGTGGCCACAGGATGCAGGCATCTTGTTGTCTCATGCCTCCCTGGGGCACCTGGTGGGCCGCTGTGAGATACAGGAAGCTGGACTAGATGGGCCTTTGGTCTGATCCAGCGGGGCTCTTCTTATGTTCTTAAGCTTGAGGCCCCCTTCTGCTTCCGGGTCTTCTAGTTGAGGACTCCTCTGATGGGCTTCCCCAGAGCTCCAGGGTGCACCAGAGTGTGGCAAGAGACCCCCCCCCTATTTTGGCCAGCCTGGCACTGAGGGATTGGCCTGCTCGTCTCTGGCAGGCTTAAAACATGTTGTGAGGGCGGGAGCAGAGATGCGCTCAGCTCCCCAACTGCCTGTGATGGGGCAGCCTGCAAACTGGGAGTCTTGCATGATTTGTGCCTGCGGGACGTGACAGTATTCAGTGGCGTCACCTCAGGGGGTGCCGGGGGTGCCAACTGCACCGGGTGACATCCGTAGGGGGTGTGACATCACTTGTGGCCAAAATTTTGGAAACCTTTTTGGAAAACGTGCATTTATGAATAATGCCATCCTGTTGTACATCATTGGAAAGGTAAATCCATACAGCCTGGCAGGGCTGACTGGCAGTGGCTGCTCGCCAGGATTTCAGACCCAGGGAGGTCTTTTCCCAGCCCTGCCTGGTGATGCTGCCAGGGGGTGCAACTGGGGCCTCATCTGTGTGCAGTGGGGACACTACCAGGCGGTGAACTGCAGCTCTTAAAAGCCTTGCTGGATCAGGGCAAAGGGGCCCCATCTAGTCCAGCTTCCTGCACCTCACAGTGGCCCACTAGATGCTTCTGGGAGCACAGGAGACAACAAGAGGCTTGCGTCCTGTGGCCACTCCCTTGTATCTGGCATTCTGAGGTAAATTCTGAGGTAAAAAAAACATCTAGTCCAGCTTCCTGCATCCCACAGTGGCCCACCAGATGCCTCAGGGAGCACACGAGACAACAAGATGCCTGCATCCTGTTGCTACTCCCTTGTGTCTGGCATTCTGAGGTAAATTCTGAGGTAAAAAAAAACCCAGAATCATCTAAGAACATAAGAAGAGCCCCACTGGATCAAGCCAAGGCCCATCTAGTCCAGCTTCCTGCACCTCGCAGTGGCCCACCAGATGCTTCTGGGAGCACATGAGACAACAAGATCCCTGCATCCTGTGGCCACTCGCTTGCATCTGGCATTCAGAGACAACCTCCTTCTAGATCACGGCGGCTGCACACACCAGTCACTGCTTGTGACCCTTGATGGACTTTTCTTCCCTCGCTGTCCAATCCCCTTTTCAAGGCATCTAGGCCTTCAGCTGCACCGCCACATCCTGTGTCAAGGAGTTCCCCAGATTAATGCCACGCTGGGTCGAGGAAAAATTTCCTTTTGTCTGATCTAACTCTCCTGGAAACTCAGTTTTAGTGGTTGCCCCCTGCTTCTGGTATAGTGCGAGGGGGGGAGAATACCCCCCTCTCTGATCAAGCCATCCCTTGCCTTCTCTTCACAAGCATTTCAGCATATCACTGTGCAGGAAGGCACTTGGGGCTGCTCTATGGGAGACCAGATCCGGTTGGCTCTTTGGCGGCATTTTATCAAGGGCCTTGGTGACCTCTGGGGGAGGGGGGAGAGAGACAAGAGTTTCAGGGGCTCAAACCTGCAGCCAAGGGGGCTTCCTGCAGTCCATTCATTCATTAACTAAATCCGCTTCGTTAAGCCAGAATGCAGAGCTGGGAGAACATTCAGGTGGGAACTGGGTCCATCTGCCCATCCCTAGTTGCTGATGATGCTGGCATGGAAACCTTTTTTCTTTTTTTTTGCCAACCCCCCTCCTCTCATTTAATAATACTAATTTAGCGGGGTGGAACATATAGTCAATTGTTCTGATGGATTAAAAAAATATTTTTTAAAGGTGACCCTTAGAAGCTGGGCAGCATATTAAAAACAGTAAAATCATTTATACAGTGGGATATTTTAGATGCCTGTATGTATAAAATCCACAGTCCGGAGATGTGGAATGCCTCCTTGGAAGAGGCATTCTTCCTGCCCTCTCTCTGTCACGGAATGCCTCTTCTGGGGAGGGACTTGTTGGGGCCTGTTTTGTGTCGCTGCGAGACGGAGGGCGAATGTTTTTATTTCCGTGTCACTGCCGTAAGCAGACTGACCCTAGCAAGGTCTACTCGGCAGTAGGTCCCGTTGTGTGCAGTGGGGCCTGTGCCCAGGAAGCGGTGCTCGGATCGTAGCCCCCCAACTCCTGCGAGTGAGCCACAGAGGTGTGTGTTGCGGTTCTGCAGCACGTTCATTGTCCAGCCTGCTTCTTCCTCTGATTCTGCTGTGTGAGGTTGTGACCCACTGCCATGTGGGGCGCTCCAGGCTATGGGAGGAAGTGGCTGATGGGGCCAGCCTTGGAAGCTGAGCTCAGGCTGGAAGAAAGGAGTGGGGTGAGCTGGAGGAAGAGAGATCCTGGAGCCCAGAGACAGGCAACCAGGAGGACCAGCACTGCGGGGGGCGGGGCCTCACCTGAGCCACCTCCTAGCTTGGGGTGGGCCAGGGTGGTCCCCAAGGTGTAGCCAGCATCGCCACTGTGCCAGGAAGGTCCTGGGCTCTGGGATACCCCCGAAGACCTTGTTTAGTCTGCATCGTTTAATCCCACCCTTCCTCCCAGGAGCTCAGGGTAGCGTGCACGTTCCCTTCCTTCTGTTTGCCCTTACAACAACCCTGCGAGGTAGGCAATGCTGAGAGACTTTTGGGCTGGAGGAGGAGGATGTGGGGGGAGAGAAAGATGCCCAGCGGGAAGCCTGGCTTGTTTTTGTTGCCACCCCTCCTCCAGTCCACCCTCAGGTCCTTTGGCCCAGGGCCGGCTCTAGCAGCGGCGGAGGGCCCCAATGTGTGGCACTCCTGCGGGGCCCCCAACCCTCCCTGCAGGGCCCCCCACTCACCAAGAAGAGCTCTGTTCGTGCCACGTGCAAAGCATGGCACGTGGAAGGAGTTGGTGGTGATCTCATCACATCTCCGCCAGCTGCTTCCAGGTGGCCCATCTTGGGCTGTTCAGAGGCAGAGGCAGGTGGGAGAGACCCAGGTAAAGCTGCTCTGCTCGCCCCACTGACTTGCAGCCCATCGAGATCCCGGCTGCAGCCACCGGCAACGTGCTCACCCTGCTAGTGCGGGGCCCCCGAAGCCGCGGGGCCCGATGTGACGACATTGGTCACATTGGCTTAAAGCTGGCCCTGCTTTGGCCAGGAGCTTGCCTGATCTCCTGTTGCTGGAAGACTGTCCAATTCCCCCCCCCCACAAGGTAGAGCTGCCCCCATGGGAGGGGCACAAGGAGTTGACCCCTGTGCAAGCAGATGTCCTTTGGCCAAGCTGGACTCCTGGTCCTTTGCCCAGTGGCGGATCTAGGGGGGGCAGGGGGGGCAAGAGCCCTGGGTGCCATCTTGGAGCCGTCTAGGGGGGCTCCAGTGGCCCCCGCAACATTGTGCAGGTAGACCTGGGCTCCAGAGCCCAGGTCTACCTATTGGGACCAGCTGTGAGTAGACCTGGGCTCCCTCGAGGGGAGCCCAGATCTACCTGCGGCTGTTTCTAATGGGTAGACCTGGGCTCTGTCGAGGGGAGCCCAGGTCTACCTGCAGTCGTTTCTAATGGGTAGACCTGTCTACCCAGGGCTGGTCCCAATGGGTAGACCTGGGCTCCATGGAGCCCAGGTCTACCCAGGGCTGCTTCTAGTGGGTAGACCTGGGCTCCCATGGGGGCGCGCTTCTATTGGGTGCCCCGGGCTCCATTTTGACTAGGTCCGCCCCTGCCTTTGCCTCGGCACAGGGCAGCAGTGGCTCAGTCATGGAAGGCAGCATCAGGCCTCTGCCTGGGTTGGCCCTGGGAAGGCCTTTTGCAGACAGAGGCGGGCTGTGCTACAGTCCCGCCCTGGCCTGGTACAGTCAGGCAGGGGCACAGTCCCCACCTTGCCGACGACGGGAGGCTGGGCAGGAATGACTTTTCCTTGGGCCTCCGGATGCTTCCGTGGTCGAGGCAGGATTCGAACTGTGGGCGTCCTGATCCGGCCACCGGGCTCCGCTGCCCCTTGTCTTTGTCGATGGGGAGATGGGGGAGAAGCACCAAGTTTGGAGTGCGCCGCCTTTCAAACCCTGCCCAGACCGAACGGCAACTCTCGGGTTCCACTGGAGCGATTTCCCTGCTCCAAAAACGGGGGGAGGGAGAGTTTTTCCCTTGTCCAAGTCTTCAAGGACTGCCCATTTCCAAGCCGAGTTGTTTCTGCAACAGGACTGAAGGGTGGGGGCTTTGCTGATGGCCATTTGGCTGCCTGGTGGGGGGGGGGGAGGCCCTCCGCCAGGCGCCAAGGGGCGTAGCTTCCATGTCGAACTTTCCACTGTTGTTGGGGACCGTAAAAACGAGTGGAAAATACTTTCAGCCCCGCGAGGCCTGGAGGGCTCTGCGGATTGGGCAGAGGTTCCAGCATCCTCCCCGCAAGGAAGAAAGGGGACTCCGTGCCAGGGGACAGGTCCGAGGCGCGGGGCGGGTTTTCAGGGCGGAGCAGGTCTCCTTAACCCTTTCCGTGCCACAACCCCAATTTACAAATAAACGGCGAAGCTCGGGAGCTCGTTGCTGATCCCACCCACCCCTCCTGGCCCCCGATCCGCCCACCACATAAGAACATAAGAAGAGCCCCGCTGGATCAGGCCAAAGGCCCATCTAGTCCAGCTTCCTGTATCTCAGTGGCCCACCAGGTGCCTCAGGGAGGCATGAGACAATAAGATGCTTGCAGCCTGTTGCCACTCCCTTGCACCCGGTACCAGTAGCCCTAACCTCCCATCTGCCCCATTTCCCCCACCTCTTGTGCCTTCACAAGAACCCTGCGAGGTAGCCGCCTGAGCAGGACCGGTCTAGGAGCTGTGGGGCACGACAGCGAGAAGAGGCTGTGCTTCAATGTTCAGGGAGGGCACCGCTATTTAAGGACGTAAATATTGCAGCTCTGAAACGACTCCCTTGCGCCTCTCAAATGCCTGAAGTTTATCGGATGTGGCTCTTCCGATCAGCCAGCCTGGCCACCCCTGCTCTATGAGCCAACAGTGTGGTGCAGCTGCAAATCATGCGAACACTGTTCGAGGCTGCCTTAAGGACATAAGAAGAGCCCCTGTGCTTGATCAGGCCAAAGGCCCATCTAGCCCAGCTTCCTGCATCTCACAGTGGCCCACCAGAAGGGAGCCCACAAGACAACAAGATGCCTGCATCCTGTTGCCACTCCCTTGCACCCGGCATTCTGAAGTAGCCTACTATTAATGTAAGGAGGCCTATAGCCCATGATGGACTTTTCCTCCAGAAATCCCCTTTTAAAGGCATGTAGGCCAGATGCCATTACCACCTCCTGTGGCATGGAGTTCCACAGCTTAATGACCCGCTGGGTAAAAAAGTATTTCCTTGTATCTGTTTTAACTCTCCCACCAGTGGATGCCCCCTGGTTCTGGTACTGTGTGAGAGGGAAAAGAACATCCCTCTATTGACTCTATCCCTCCCGTGCATAATTTTGTAGGTCTCAATAAAAAAGAGAGGTCAGATCAAAAGAGAGGTCAGATCACAAGAAGTCCCAGTTCGTTCTAAACTGCCCTGGTCAGATGTTAGTTGGACTCTTGCAATCCAGTTTGGGGCAGGGTGTTTTAAGAAGGGCGTTTTGATACGCTGGAGTGGGTTCTGGGGAGGGCGCCGTGGGGAGCGAGGGGGTCTGGAAACCAAGCCTTGCGAGGAAGAGTTAAAAGAGCTGTGTGTGTCTATCCTGGTGAAGAAGAGACTGAGGGGAGATATGAGAATTGTCTTCAAGAAGAAGGGGAGAGAAACTTGCTCTCTGCGACTCCACAGGGAGGGTGAGAAACAATGGGCTTGAATGCACAGGGAACTGGATTGAGGCTGGATGTGAGGAAGGCTTGCCTAGTGGCTAGAGCTGTCTGGTGCTGGCTAGAGATGAAAAATTTCTGGAAATTTTGAAGCTCAGAAAAAACCCAGTTTTTTTCTGTTTTTTTTTTTTAAACCCAGAAATTTTTGGAAAAATGGAAAAAAATATGCTACATTAGCGCTTTTTTCTTTTCTTTTCCAGATTGAAAGTCATTCTGTTACTTCAGGAACATAAAATATGACTGTGGACAATTTGACCTGGCATAAAATTATCACAACTAGCATATTAAAAATATAGTGTATCCAAACAATTATTACAAGCAGAATTTACTTCTTGATAATATTTATTTGTGATTGTCACGAATGGAGCAGCAATCTCCTGAACCGTTTACTAGTTCATGTGGAACAGACAAAAAACATCCACAAAACAATTTATAAAATCCAGACGTGACAATTATTCATATTTCCTCTCCACAGTATTAAAAATTTTTTTTTAAAAAAAACGTTCTCATAAAAAGAATTGAAGAGGGGGGAAGTGTATAGAAGGGAGTGGGACTAAATTTGAAGGAATGGGCATGAGTCGTGCCCACCACGATGGGATGGGGCACACACGGCTCTGCCCCCTTTTGCAGGTGACCCAAATCGGTGAAGCCCCCGTGTGTTTGGCCAGAGCAGGTCATGTCCGAACTGGGCCAGCGGCAGCCAGAGGCAAGGAGCCCGCCAGTAATAGCCCGTAATGCCATTACAGGGATTTGCAGCGTGGATTTTCTGCTCCTCTGCCGAGCACTTGGCCGGCTGACTCTGGAGGAAACGAAGGGAGCCAGAATCTCTCCTTGCTGCATAAAAGCCCAGCCTGCCGCCCTCCCCGAGCAAAGAGCTTATACGCCCTGGAGCTGAGGATTTGATTACCCTCTTAGTCTTAAAAGGTTAATGCTGTCAGAGGAGGGCGAGGAGGAGCAGGGACTCAAATCCTGTCTTCCCGCCCCCCCAAGTGCTTTGATCTGTGGCTCTGCAGTGGGCTTGCTTGGATAGGTTCTGGGGCTGCAGGTGTAAAGCACAGGGTGGTTGTGGTCAGGGGCGGACCTAGTCAAAATGGCGCCTAGGGCACCCAATAGAAGTGCGCCCCCATGGGAGCCCAGGTCTACCCATTGGGACCAGCCATGGGTAGACATGGGCTCCCCTTGAGGGAGTCCAGGTCTATCCATTAGAACCGACCACAGGTAGATCTGGGCTCCCCTCGAGGGAGCCCAGGTCTACCTACTAGAAACGGCCGTGGGTAGACCTGGGCTCCCTTTGAGGGAGCCCAGTTCTACTTGCACCTGGTCCCAATGAGTAGATCTGGGCTCCCCTCAAAGGGAGCCCAGGTCTACCTGCACAATGTTGCAGGGGCCACTGGCGCCCCCCTAGACGGCTCCAAGATGGCGCCCAGGGCTCTTGCCCCCCTGCCCCCCCTAGATCCGCCACTGGTTGTGGTGGTGGTGTGATGCAATCGGACAGGACTTGTGTAGCCACTTAGTCGTCGGGGGTCAGACAGTTCCTGCCTCTTTCCAGGAGTCCTCCCAGAGCTGAGCAAAGAGGGTGGGAAGTGGGGGAAAAACTTACCTGGGTGTTGCCTGCCGCATGATTCCCAATGGGACTCCTCAGATCAACACCGGCTCCAGTACCGGCCTGAGGAGCTGCATGGCCCCATTGGAAATGTTTTTTTCCAGGTTCTCAGCCAAGGTCTGCAGAATCTTAGCAAGAGAAACAACGCTGATTCTAGAGTCGACCTTCCTAGGGTGGAATGCAAAGCCATCCGGAGGGGCGCTGCAAACGTGCGCGCGAGTCCATGCGCCAAACGGATCTCGGTGCGTTGTCATACACTACGGCAGACCCGTCAGCCTGCAAGGAAGCAAACAAAACGTGTAGATTGTCTTTTGAAAAGTAACAGTGACAAACCCACTGGTTTTAGTGGCTTTGAAATTATTCAGTAAAATTATTTTTGTTTTTACCTAGCACAGGAGGCCTTTATATTAGGCATGGGACCCACTTGGGAGCGATTAGAGGCTTAGAGCCAGCCCTTGACCAGCTCATCTGAGGAGGCTGTTCTGGGGTGTGTCTGGCCTGGAATGGGGCAATCGTCCTCCTCTGCAGTCAAAATCTTGACCTGCTATTGGTCTTAGGAACAGTTCCACGATCATT
This sequence comes from Lerista edwardsae, assembly GCA_029204185.1. Classification (NCBI taxonomy): domain Eukaryota; kingdom Metazoa; phylum Chordata; class Lepidosauria; order Squamata; family Scincidae; genus Lerista; species Lerista edwardsae. Next base: position 703,981 of record JAJKFI010000181.1, on the reverse strand, counting down.
CAATTCTCTGGTCAGCCACTGCAAGCAGAGAGAGAGGTTTTTTTTAAATCAAATTAAACCCTCTTGCACAAAACCAGAACCAGCTGTTGTGGATTTTTTTCATGGTGGGAGAGTTAGGACAAAAGGAAATATTTATTTACCCAATGTATGGTTAATCTGTGGAACTCCTGGCCACAGGACGTAGTGATGGCGACTGGCCTAGATGCCTGCAAAAGGGGGTTGGACAGATGGATGGAAGAAACATCCATCAAAGGTTACAAGCCATGATGGGTATACACAACCGCTTGGTTTGAGAAGTAGCCCGTCTCTGAATGCCACAGGGCCACAGGGAGTGGCCCCAGGATATAGGGATCCTGTGGTCTTTTAGGCTTCCCCTGAGGCATCTGGTGGGCCACTGGGAAGGGGGGTGGGTTAAGCAGGCCACTGTATCCACCTCTTCAGTCCAGAGAAGAGGAGCAGTGGAAGTGGGTGCCCTGTGGCAACTACCTGAATTGGCCTCATGCATGGGCCGTCCTTACCTTAAGCCTCCATCAGAGGTACATTGGCATGACATATGGGAGTTTCTGCCAGTTTTTAGCACTGTGTCCCACTTTTTACGACAACACTGTATCCAGACCCACCTAGGTTTACGAGACTTTTAAAGAAAGAAAATTTTTTATGTATTTAGAACATATTTTTATTAATACACTTGCTTACAAAACTTGATCCATTTCTTGTAATGAGGCAACCTAATGAACTTCAACAAATGCCCTTCCCTCCTGTATTCAGACGTGCTTGCAAACTGCAGGAGCTGAATTCTAGGCAGGGCAATTATGATCTTTCCATTACCCGCGTTCTCATTGGAGGCTCTGCTTGACCCACCCAAAATTGGTTGTGGCCCACAGTTTGGGAACCGCTTGCCTTTCCGTCTGGGTGCTTTGGAACAGTTTGAGGGTGCAGCTCACCCGCTGTTGCTCTTCCGGGCCCTGGATGGCTGCTTTAGAGCCCTTGAAAGCCTGGGGTTCTCTGGGTGGTTCTGGGGGGCATCCTTCGGGCACCACAGAAGCGAGCACCCGCTCCCCTCCCTGCTCCTTTGGCTCCAAGGAGGAGGAGTGTGAGGTTGCCGGCGGTCCGAACAGGTGAAGGCCGTCCGTGCCAGGGCGGAGGCTACTTGCGCCTGACAGCTGAGGGTGTGAAATTGGATGACGCTCCGGATCAGCGAGAAACGGGGGACAGGTGAAATGGGGGTGGGGGGAGGGGAGAGCCTACTGACCTGGCCGCAGAGGAGCTTCTGCAGGGCCTCTACTCCGCTTGGTTAATGTGTGGGTTTGGAATTGTGGGGCCACAGGGCTGTGAGTCCACAAGTCTGGGGTTGGTATTTTGCCTCTGCCAACGCTTAAGACTGTCAGAGGAGCCCCTCTGGATCGGGCCGAGGGCCCACCTAGTCTGTCTTGCCTGTACGCCCACCAGATGCCTCATGACCTGCGCCCTGCTGCCACTCCCTTGCGCCTGGCATTCTGAGACGCGCCACTTCTAAAACCAGGAGGTTACCTGGTGGCTTGTAACCCCTGATGGATGTTTCCTCCATCAATCTGCCCAGCCCCTTTTTCAAGGCATCTGGGCCTTCAGGTGCCATCCCCACATCCTGTGGCAAGGAGTTCCACTGGCTAAAAAATTATTTCCTTCTGTCTGTTCTGACCCTCCCGGCATTCCGTTTTAGTGGCTGCCCCCAGGTTCTGGTTGCTCCTGCGGTATAGCCTTTGGCAAGCCATCCTGCCGCCCTCAGCTGAACCCCGCCGCCTGCTCTCCGAGACCACTTTGCAGGGCTGCAGCCGGCATTTCAAGCTGCAAATGTAGCTTGTGTGCTTGGGACACCAGTGAAGGGCAATGTGAGCCCACAGTGAGCCGTGGCCAGCTCCTCGTTGTTGTTTTGTGCCGTGGAAGTGACGGGGAAGGGAAGATGGGTTGGAAAAGAAAGAGGGTGTGGAGCAGAAGAGCAGAGAAGAAGTGCAGAGGAGGAGGAGGAGGAGAGTTGTGGGCTAGAGTGACTCCTTTGTACTTCCTTTTGAATCCAGGGAGTGGGAGCATTTGGGCAGGCAGAGTTGGGCCGGGACAGAGTTGGGGGTATCTTCCTGCTCTGTGCTTCACCTCTCCTGGGTTATGGTTTGACTCAGGGCATGGCTGTGAGGAAGGAGCTGTCGGATGGGCAAGTAGAAGGGTAAATTTGCAGGGGAACAGATCTTCCTGCCATTTTCAGACAAAGAGTTCAGTCCTTGGATTATGGAGGACGGGTGGGGAGGGCCTTCATAAAACCCACGAGCTCCTCCCTAATGTTGGTCAAGTAACTGACCTTCTCCCCCATTGCCTCCTAAGGGGCCAAGCCTACTTGGCCTCCCCCCCCCGAGACTTGACCCCTGGAAAGTGATGCCTCATCATTGATGTGCAGTGAGTGGACCCAGAGAGACGATTTCCTCCTTCCCTCCCAGCTCTAGAACCAATGAGACAACTGGGCAGGAGATTCAGGCAGGCAAGTGGAGGAGCTTCTCTGCAAGGTGCCTCAGGAACTCCCCACCACAAGATTCCAGGTGGTGAAAATCAGGAGGGATTGTGAAGAGCTCCAGAAGGATCTCTCCAAGTTGGGGGAATGGGCAGCAATATGGCAGATGTGTTTCAATGTAGACAAGTGTAAAGTGATGCACATTGGGGCAAAAAAAATCAAAGCTTCACCTATAGGCTAATGGGTTCTCAGCTGTCTGTTTGTGATGGATCAAGAGAGAGGTCTTGGGGTGCTGGTGGAGAACGGATGAAAGTGTCGACCCCATGTGCGGCAGCAATTAAGAAGGCCAATTCCATGCTTGGGGTAATTAAAAAAGGGGTTGAGAATAAAACAGCCGATATTATTATGCCATTGTACAACTAGATGGTTAGGCCACACCTGGAATATTGCGTCCAGTTCTGGTCACCGCTTCTCAAAAAGGACATAGTGGAGCTGGAAAAGGTGCAGAAGAGAGCGACGAAAATGATTACAGGGCTGGAGCACCTCCCTTATGAAGAAAGACTGCAGCGTTTGGGGCTCTTCAGCCTAGAAAAAAGGCACCTGAGGGGGGACATGATGGAGACATACAAAATTATGCATGGAAGGGATAGAGTCGATAGAGGGATGTTCTTTTCCCTCTCTCAGAACACCAGAACCAGGGGGCATCCACTAAAACTGAGGGTCGGGAGAGTTAAAACAGATAAAAGGAAGTACTTTTTTACCCAGCGGGTAATTAATCTGTGGAACTCCTTGCCACAGAAAGTGGTGGTGGTGTCTGGCCTGGATGCCTTTAAGAGGGGATTGGACAGATTTCTAGAGGACAGATTTCTAGAGTTCATTGCAGGCCATGATGGATGGCGCAACCTCCTTATTTTAGAAGCAGGCTTCCTTGGAATGCGAAGTGCAAGGGATTGGCAACAGGATGCAGGCATCTTGTACTCCCTGAGGCACCTGGTGGGCCGCTGTGAGAAACAGGAAGCTGGACTAGATGGGCCTTTGGCCTGATCCAGTGGGGCTCTTCTTATGTTCTTATGTGGGGATAGCTCTTAGCATTTACAGGTAGAAAAGAGACTCATTTTGGGCATCTTCCCGGAGGAGGCTACGTTGACCAGTGGCTACGGATCCAGGGTCAGAGCTTGGGTGCCTCTATTGTAGGGGGCCAGTGGCCAATGAGGGGCCGGCGTCTTGTGGCTTCCCAGAGGCAGGTGCTGAGTCTCTGAGGGAACCAGGAGGCTTCACCCTTGGGCCTGATTCTGCAGGGCTCTTTAAATAGGGACACTAAATCACTGAATACGGACCCTCCCAACATACCTGCTGCCATCCTAAAATGGCAGGCGCCCCTTTATTCCACAGCAGCCCACCTGACTTCCATCCCTCTTAACAACCAAGGGGGGCCTTCTGTCTTCGGCTTGCATGTCTGACCCTTTGCTCTCGGCGGTTCATAGCCTGCCTCAGCAGCTGCAGGAGAGCCAAAGTGGTCAATGGCACATTTGTGTTAGGAACGTAAGAACATAAGAAGAGCCCTGCTGGATCAGGCCAAAGGCCCATCTAGTCCAGCTTCCTGTATCTCACAGCGGGCCACCAGGTGCCCCAGGGAGGCACGAGACAACAAGATGCTTGCATCCTGTGGCCACTCCCTTGCACCCAGTACTCTGAAGTAGCCTACTAATGTAAGGAGGTTGCAAGATCCATCGTGGCCTATAGCCCTCGATGGACATTTCTTCCAGAAATCCGTCCAATCCCCTCTTAAAGGCATCAAGACCAGATGCCACCACCACCTTCTGTGGCAAGGAGTTCCACAGATTAATTACCCACTGCGTAAAAAAGTACTTTCTTGTATCTTTTTCAACTCTCTCAACCCTCAGTTTGAGCGGATGCCCCCTGGTTCTGGTGTTTTGAGAGAGGGAAAAGAACATCCCTCTATCAACTCTATCCCTTCCGTGCATGATTTTGTATGTCTCAATCATGTCCCCTCTCAGGTGCCTTTTTTCCAGACTGAAGAGCCCCAAACGCTGCAGTCTGTCTTCATAAGGGAGGTGCCCCAGCCCCGTTGCATTTTTGTCGCTCTCTTCTGCACCTTTTCCAGCTCCACTATGTCCTTTTTGAGGTGCAGCGACCAGAACTGGACACAATATTCCAGGTGCGGCCTTACCATCGATTTCTGCAATGGCATGATAATATTGGCTAATAGTGTTATTAGTGATAAAAAGGTAAAGGTTTCCCCATGACTGAATGGTCTAGTCGTGAGCGACTGTAGGGGGCGGTGCTCATCTCCGTTTCAAAGCCTGTAGAGCCGGCGTTTTTGTCCGATCATGTGGCCAGCATGACTCTACGCCATAGCGCACGGAACGCCGTTCCCTTCCCACCAAAGTGGTCCCTATTTATCTACTTGCATTTTTTAGGTGCTTTCGAACTGCGAGGTTGGCAGGAGCTGGGACAAGCGATGGGAGCTCACTCCGTCGCGCAGTCTCAAACTCCCGACCTTGCAGTTGAAAGCCCAGCAACAGCGGATTAACTCGCTGTGCCACCACATCCCTTTATTAGTGATAATAACACTATTATATACATGATAATAGTGTTCATGCACCGGTGCCCTGACGGGGCTGTGCCCTGGAGGCAAGCTGCACCTCCTCCACCTGCTTGGGGGATTTAATTTCTGAGCATTTCAGGGAGGAGGGGGAGCCCTGGTGAGAGACGGGGGCCAGCAGCTCACCTTGCGCAGTGTTCTTACGAAGGCCTCCCTGCCAGGCGCAAACAGGGGATAGCACCAGGGAAGGGGCTGTTTCCACGGAGCGCATAGGTGCAACAGGGGCGCATGGAAGGGTGGAAGCTGAGTGCAGGCATGCCAGAGACGTGGCACCTTTGAAAGAGTGCTTTGAAGGCAGGTGCTGCTGTATTGAGCAGGGGGGAGAGCACCTGTTCCCGCCCACCCCTTTCATGCGCAGTGCACCTGTTTCTAGGGTCTGGGGTGGGAGGTTCTCTTCTCCTTTTGCCGTATCCGTGGAATGGCTGTGGGATGCAGGAAAAAGACTAGGCCAATCATCATCATCATCAACAGGTACTTATATACCGCTTTTCAACATGAAGTTCACAAAGCGGTTTACAGGCAAATAGTAATAATAATAAAGTTAAATGGCTCACTGTCCCAAAGGGCTCACAATCTTAAAAAAAGGCCGACCACCAGGCAACAGCCACTAGAAGACTGCGCAGGGGTGAATAGGGACAATTACTCTTCCCCTGCCCAGTATAAGAGGAACACCACCTGAAAAAGTGCCTCTTGCCCAGTTAGCAGGAGTTTCTATCAGAGGCCTGTCAACGGAGCCTCCACGAGCAGGCACAGTCTACCACAGGGGCCCACTGCTTTGGAGGAGCAAGAAGGGAGGACAGGGGCAGTGGGAGTCAGGCCTCAGTCCGGAGCTTGCCAAGGGTGCCGTATTTGGGGCGCAGGGCGCTGGTGGAGACGGGTTTTCCTGTGCTGTTGGCCATCCGGCGTCCTGAGCGTCCTGCTGGGCTCTGTTTGCAAGAGGGGGAGACAGGAAGGCAGGTTTGGTGTCCCTGCTGCCTCCCCAGCCAGGCAGGGCTGACTCCTTGTCTGTCGGAGGGAGTGAGGCTGGCGCCCGCCCTGGCCTTGACCGGGCCGCCATCAGCTGCTGCGGAGCAGGCCGCGGACCCTGCGAACGTGACAGCCGCTGGCCGAGGGACACAGTCGGGGCAGCTTAGCCGCCTCACGTGGTGGGGAACAGCTGCGGCGTGTGGCAGGCCGGCTCTCCGAAGGGGTGAGGCGATTAGCGAGCCCAATCTTGTTAGCTGCTTGCGGGGGGGGGGGAGGCCTTAGACGCCCCCAGGAGGAGGAGGAGGAGGTGGCAGCGGCAGCGGGGGCTGCTGACCCCAGGCCTGGGCTGTTGCCTGGCTAGATCCCGGCTCCCGGCCTGCTCCTCTGCCTCCAGCTTGTGCCTCGTCTCCCGAGCGCTCAGTTGGTTTTTGAACGCCGCCGGCTGCCTCCCGGCCTCGGCCTCTGTGAGTCGAGAAACCTTTGTTGGCATTACACAATAATGCAGACTGTAACAGAAGAATGGGGGTGCACACTAAGAAAATCAGGAGGGGGAAGAAGCAGGGTGAAAAGGTAGGAAAATCAGAAAAGGGGCTTCCATTGAAGAACTGAAGCTAAAAATTCCGTGACAGCGTCGGTGATTTCCTCTATATCATCACTCAGAAGGGCAGGTAAAATTTCGTTAGGAGTACCGGATAGTGAGGACAACAGGAGTTTCAAATGGGTGTCACGGAGTGTTTGAAAAGACGGACAGCGTCATAAAATAGGGGCCATTGTATCTGGTTCTTGGGCGCAAAAAGAACATAATCTGCAATCGGGAGGAGTATTGGAGAATCTACCGGAATGAACTGCAGAGGGAAATACGTTGAATCTTGCTCACATAAACGCTCTTCTTTTAATGCGATTAATCAAGTAGCTAAAATATTTGGGAGGATGACCAACTATAGGAGGGAGGGCAAAAAAAGAGGGGAACAGGTGGGATTAAGATTGGAAAAGAGCAGATTAAATTCTGCCTCCCATAATTTATGTTTGATGATGGAATGAGCTCTATGTAAACTAATGTCAGCAAGAATCTCTGGTGATAAGTCTAATGGCTTGGCCTCTGCAAGGATTCCTGTGTTCCCCTTTCTGATATCAGAGACAGGAGGAAACTGGAGAAGGGGTTTCCTTATTGGGCACCCCCCCCTACAGGAAGGCCCTCTCTCTTCCCAGAGAAGAGCTTGGGGTGCTGGTCAGAGGGGTCACTGGGGTTTGTATTACCCAGTGTGATGGGTCACCCCCCCCCACGATGGACCTCCTCCATCACCAGACCATCCAGAATAAATTACTATGTCATAAAGGTAAAGGTTTCCCCACGCCCGAATGGTCTAGTCGTGACCGACTGTAGGGGGCGGTGCTCATCTCCGTTTCTAAGCCTGTAGAGCTGGCGTTTGTCCGAGGGCAAGCCTCCGTGGTCATGTGGCCGGCATGACTCTGCGCCAAAGCGCACGGAACGCCGTTCCCTTCCCACCAAAGGGAATATTTATCTAAATAAATCTAATATTTATCTAAATAAATATTTAGAGTATTTATCTACTCGCATTTTCACGTGCTTTTGAACTGCTAGGTTGGCAGGAGCGAGGACAAAGGACAAGGAGCTCACTCTGTCGCACGGTCTTGAACTGCCTGCCTTTCGGTCAGCAAGTTCAGCAACAGCGGTTTAACCCGCAGTGCCTCCACGTTCCACCAACAATGTCATGCGCCTGGCCTAAAAGCAGCGGCGTTGCTAGTGTTTGCGTTAAAGTCCACTTTATTTATTTCATCGTATCGCAGTATAAGTCCCCCAATAAATCGGTAACCCATGAAAAACCCTGTGGCCGACTTACGACACTCCCACAACTGAACAGGAGTTCAGTCTTCACTCTGATCCATGGAGTGAGAGCTGGCTCACTGCTGTGTCCTCACAACACCTGGCCCTGGAGTTTCGGAGCTTTTCTGTTCGTTCACAAGGCTATGCCGTATCTCTGAAACTAGACATGCTAGGGCAAAACTGGTGCCGTTTTTGGAGTTGTCGCCCCAGGAAGAAGTCTAATTTTTAAGAACGTAGGTTGGCCTGTGTGATGAGCCTTGTTTTCCGGGTTGCTGACAAAAAACTCAGAGGCTCGATGTGGGCAAGAGACCGGTTAGTGTGGTGCCACTGCAGTTTCTCTGTGGCGCTGTGGGCCATGCAAAAACTTTCCAGTGGGGTTGGCATCTGGATCTGAATTTATCATGGACGCTTCTTCCCACCTCGGCCCCCTGACAGCCACAGCCCCATATCCAGTGGTGCCATCTAAATGATTTAAGAACAGGTACTCACTTTTGATTGGCACATGTCGGGACCCGCCCACCGGAAGTGACGTCATAAGCCAGAAGTGATGTCGTGGCAGGAAGTGACATGAAAAAAGCCTTTTTTGAGGCCTCAGACAATTTTAAACTGACCCAACAGTGGCAACAGTATTCCACAGCACCCCCAGAACATGTTAAGGAGGCCTGGCATCATGTTAAAGTGACCCAACAATTCCAAAACCCCAGAGCAGCTCATTTTTCAGTGGCAAGGCAAGGCAAGGCTCCGCTCGCTGCCTGCCTGCCTGCCTGGCTCTGAGAACATGCAGGCAACTCAAACGTGCAGGAAATTCAAACGTTGCAGGGGGCGGAGTCGACGAGTGGGCGGGCGAATGGGCGGGGCCAGCCGTAATCCTAGGAACTGGTACTCGCGTACCCCCACGTACCCCCTGCATGACATCACTGCCTATATCCCATGAGAAGCGAATCCCTTGAGAGGTCTCAGGTTCCCTTTCACCATGCCCTCTGCTGGAGCAATGCATTCAGAGGCATTTTGTCATAGATCGGGTGGCTTTCATTGGGAGATAAGGGCAGCGAAACCTGCCTCTGTTTCTCAGGAACCGAAGAGGAGATGGAGTCCATCTGATGAGAACTTGGGTGGCTGGGAGACATTTTTGGAGTCCGTGGCACAGGGAGGTGCTCACAAGCCGAGCGACTCTTTGCCTGTGGTGCGTGGTGGGGACACTGCACAATTTCTCCAGCTAAAGATGGTGCCCCGCTTGGTGGATGCGTGACCCAATTTCTGGTGGGTCCCACAATGAAAACGTGGGTGATGGAAAGATCAGACAACCAGTTGTCTCCAGCTCCGAAGCCGTTCAAAAATCAGGTAGCTGCTCACTGCCCTGCCAAGAGCTCAGCTCCTGCAGTTTGCAAGGTCGCTGCTAATTGCCCTGCCAAGTTTGCAAGCTTATGTCAATATAGGAAGATACATATCTGAACATATTTTGGGGGTTATTTTTTTTCCAAAACCGTCAATGACAGGTAGTTGGGGGTCAGGTGAAGGCTGGGTCACGTCACTAAGCCCCCCCTCGGGCTTTGAGGCTGTTCATTACGGCTCCCTCATTACAAGAAATGGATGGAGGGTTGTGTTTTTTTTTTGCAGATAAGTAAAAAAATATTTATATCTTGATCACTGTTTTTTTTTTAGCCTGATTAAGCCAGGTGGTCCCTGACAGAGTGTCATTTTAAAAAGTGGGTCCTGGTGTTAAAACATTTGAAAACCACTGAGGCTGCAATCCTATACTCACTTTCATGGGAGTAAGCTGCATTACATAAGAACATAAGAAGAGCCCTGCTGGATCAGGCCAAAGGCCCATCTAGTCCAGCTTCCTGTATCTCGCAGCAGCCCACCAGGTGCCCCAGGGAGGCATGAGAGAACAAGATGCCTGCATCCTGTTGCCACTCCCTTGCACCCAGTACTCTGAAGTAGCCTACTACTAATGTAAGGAGGTTAGGTTAGGTTAGGTTACAACCCATCATTGTCTATAGCCCACAATGGACTTTTCTTCCAGAAATCTGTCCAGTCCCCTTTTACAGGCATCTGGTCTTGATGTATTGCATTGAACACCATGAGACTTTCTTCTGAGTAGACATGCATAGGATTGTGCTGTGAGTTACAGAAACAACCAAGGTTTAGCCAGGCTGGCAAGGGACGGCCTTCCTGCTTGGGTGTGGGGAGGAATGGAAAAGCATGTGGCGTTTTCAGGCACAGTGGGTCAGGTGTGGGCTGCCTGTGCCATTCGGGGCAGCTGAATAATGTGAGCTTTGCCTGCTGGGCCACAGCCCGGAATCTTCCTGACCAGGGGATGTGGCGATCAAAGGCCAGCTGCTGCCTTGCAAAGAGAGTCCGCAGCTCTCTGCTGTACCCCTCAGTCTGTGGAACCCACTGCCACTGGAGGCTACTGGGCAATTGCTCTGGTCTGCCTGGAGCTGGACTCCCTTGCTGCCTGGGCGGCTCACAAGCACTTGGGGACTTGCGGCGTCCCGGCCTGGACAGGGCTTTGCTGCTTGATGCAGCCACTGCTGGAATTTTGGCGGTGGGGTGGCCAGTGGCTGGGGGCTGAGTCCCTGCTTTGGAGGCAGAAGCCCCCAGGCTCAGGAGGGAGCATCTCGGGGTTGGGCTGGGGCAGACCGCCGGAAAGTCTGACCAGTCAGTGTCAGGAATGCTAAGCTAGGTGGACGAAGGGCCACGTTCAGTGGGGAGGAAAGGAACCAGCATCCTCCCGCCAGGTGGAGCCAAAAAAGGGAAGCCGGAAGAGAGGAGCAGCAGGGGACCATTTCCTCCCTCACTGGAGGGCCTTGCTCGACAGGCCCCTGCTGTAGGTGCTCTAGGAGGATTTCCTGCGACAGGCAGGATGGGTTGGACTTCGCTATTGGAAAATGGCTGAGAAATCACCCAACATCTTGCTGCCTTCTCAGGAAAGCATAAGAACATAAGAAGAGCCCTGCTGGGCCCATCTAGTCCAGCTTCCTGGATCTCACAGCGGCCCACCAGGTGCCCCAGGGAGGCATGAGACAACAGGATGCTTGCATCCTGTTGCCACTCCCTTGCACCCGGTACTCCGAAGTAGCCCACCACCAATGTAAGGAGGTTGCACAATCCATCATGGCCTATAGCCCACGATGGATTTTTCTTCCAGAAATCTGTCCAATCCCCTCTTAAAGGCATCTAGGCCAGTTGCCATCACCACCTCCTGTGGCAAAGAGTTCCACAGGTTAACCACCCGCTGGGTAAAAAAGTACTTCCTTTTATCTGTTTTAACTCTCCCAACCCTCAGTTTTAGCGGATGGCCCCTGGTTCTGGTGTTTTGAGAGAGGGAAAAGGACATCCCTCTATCGACTCTATCCCTTCCGTGCATAATTTTGCATGGCTCTTGCTTCTTTTTTCCTGCCTGGGAGGTTCCTGCCTCCTTTTTTCCTGTCTGTTGTATACCCCCTCCCCCCCCCAATCTTGGCTCCCTGGTCACTGGTGTGCGAGTACGGACAACTCCACCCCCACTGGGCTCTTGGGCAGGCAGGCACTATGGAGACACACCAGGGCCGTTCTTGCTACCAGAGGCAACATGCTGCAGAATCAAAGGGGAAATGGATGTCACCCGTGCCCCCAGCTGGGCTCCCGTCTGTCATCTCATCGGCAAAGGAGGAGCTTCCTCCATTCCTTCTCCCCGCTATATGAGCTGTAGCCATGAGCGAGAGAGTGAGAGAGAGAGAGAGAGAGAGATGGTGGTGGTGATGGCATCTGGTCTGGATGCCTTTAAGAGGGGATTGGACCAGTGGTGTCATCTAAATGATTTAAGAACAGGTACTCACTTTTGATTGGCACGTGTCGGGACCCGCCCACCGGAAGTGACATCATAAGCCCGAAGTGATGTCGTGGCAGGAGGTGACATGAAAAAAGCCCTTTTGGAGGCCTCAGATGATTTTAAACTGACCCCACAGTTGCAACAATATTCCACAGCACCCCCAGAACATGTGAAGGAGGCCTGGCATCATGTTAAAACCCCAGAGCAACTCATTTTTCAGTGGCAAGGCAAGGCAAGGCTCCGCTCGCTGCCTGCCTGCCTGGATGGCTGGCTCTGAGAATATGCAGGCAACTCAAACATGCAGGAAATTCAAACGTTGCAGGGGGCGGAGTCGACGAGTGGGCGGGCGAATGGGCGGGGCCAGCTGTAATCCTAGAAACCGGTACTCGTGTACCCCCTGCATGACATCACTGGATTGGACGGATTTCTGGAGGAAAGGTCCATCGTGGGCTAGAGGCAATGATGGGTGGTGCAACCTCCTTACAAAGGTGGTGGGCTACTGGTACCGGGTGCAAGGGAGTGGCCACGGGATGCAAGCATCTTGTTGTCTCGTGCCTCCCTGGGGCACCTGGTGGGCCGCTGTGAGATACAGGAAGCTGGACTAGGTGGGCCCCCTTTGGCCTGATCCAGCATAGGGGCTCTTCTCATGTTCTTATGAGAGCGAGAGAGAGAGCGCTGCCTTGCCTTGGAGCAATGAACGTGGCAGGGAAGAACAGGGCAGGGAGACGGCCGTTGCTGTGCCCTCTGCTGTATGCAACCGGCACCACCGGTGGCACGCTGGGTGCTCCCACTTCCTCTGGTTCTGGGGCCTCAGGGTTTGGCCTGGGCAGGCGGGGCTGGACCAGGGGCGTGTTGTGGATTGTGTGGGTTGCCCTGGTCCCTGCACACAACCCTGGGGGGTGGGCAGGGCAGTTGTCCACGAGGGCAGCACCCGCCTGTCCCTGCTGCTGCGTGTGCATTTGGAAAGGAAGAGAGGCCGGGAAGAAGACAGGAAGTGGGAAGGAGGGAAGAGTCACCGCAGGATGCGGTGGTGGCACCTGAAAGCTGAGATTCCTTGAAAAGGGGATTTGACAGGCAGAGGGGCGAAAAGGCCATCCCAGGTGACAAGCCGCGATGGGTGTGTGCTGTCCCTGGTGCCAGGTACAATGGAGTGGCCACAGGATGCAGGCATCTTGTGGTCTTGGGTGCTTCCGGAGGCATCTGGTGGGCCGCTGTGAGATGCAGGATGCTAGACCAGACCTGATTCAGCTTCCTGCAAGCCTATTTCACCTTCCTGCGTTTCACAGTGGCCCACCAGGTGCCTCAGGGAGCACCCAAGACCACAAGATGCCTGCATCCTGTGGCCACTCCCTTGCATCTGGCATTCAGGGACAGCCCACTTCTAAAACCAGGAGGTTGCACACACCCATCATGGCTTGTCACCCGTGATGGGCTTTTCCTCCTCTTGTTCAATCCCCGTTCAAAGGCATGTTTCTAAAACCAGGAGGTTCATATCATGGCTTATAAACTGCCATGGATTTTTCTTCCAGAAGCCTGTCCAATCCCCTTTTATAGGCATCCAGGCCAGACGCCATCACCACATCCTGTGGCAAGGAGTTCCACAGGTTAATGACATGCTGTATATAAAAAAAGTGTTTTCTTTTATCTGTTTTAACTCTTCCAAAACTCAGTTTTTGTGGCTGTCCCCTGGTTCTGGTGTTGTGCGAGAGGGAACCTCTCCTTGATCATACCTCTCCTTGATCAACCTCTCCTTGATCCCACCTCTCCTTGATCATAAGAAGAGCCCCACTGGATCAGGCCGAAGGCCGATTCCTTCATCTCACAGTGGCCCACCAGGTGCCTCAGGGAGCACATGAGACAACAAGATACGTGCATCGCGTTGCCACTCCCCTGCGTCTGGCACTCCGAGGTAGCCTACCTCTAAATTAAGGAGGTTGCAGTAACCATCATGGCCTGTAGCCTGCGATGGAGTTTTCCTCCAGAATCTGTTCAGTCCCCTTTTATAGGCATCTAGGCCAGATGCCATCACCACCTCCTGTGGCAAGGAGTTCCACAGATTAATTACTGGGTAATTGCTCTGACCCTCTTTTCCGTTCTTCCCTGCAGGTGACGTTCACCAAGCGGAAGTTTGGGCTGATGAAGAAGGCCTACGAGCTGAGCGTCCTCTGCGACTGCGAGATTGCCCTCATCATCTTCAACCACTCGAACAAGCTGTTCCAGTATGCCAGCACCGACATGGACAAGGTTCTGCTCAAGTACACGGAGTACAACGAGCCCCACGAGAGCCGGACCAATGCAGACATCATCGAGGTAAGCGGAGGGCCACTGCTGGGAGCTTCCTCCTGACTGTGAAGCTGCCCCAAGCTCAGAGGGAAATTGCCACAGAACCTCCATGCGCAGGGGCAGTCTACCGCAGAATATCAGTTTCTGGGGGACAGTCAGCAAAGGAGGGGTTGTGCCCTTTAAGAACATGAGGATCTCAGAAGAGCCCTGCTGGATCAGGCCAAAAGGGGCCCGCCTAGTCCAGCTTCCTGCATCTCACAGCGGCCCACCAGGTGCCTCAGGGAGCACACAAGGCAACAAGATGCCTGCATCCTGTGGCCACTCCCTTGCATGTGGCATTCTGAGGTAAATTTCTGAGGTAAAATTTTGAGGTAAATTAAACAGATTTGCTATCATAAGAGCATCCCTGCTGGATCAGGCCAAAAGGGGCCCACCTAGTCCAGCTTCCTGCATCTCACAGTGGCCCACACAGGACCACAAGATCCCTGCATCCTTTTGCCACTCCATTGCATCTGGCATTCTGAGGCAGCCCACTTCTAAAACCAGAAGGTTGCCCATATCCATTGTGGCTTATATCCTGTGAATTGTCCCTCTTCACCCCAGCACAGTGTCTTTCTCGCGGCTGTTGCTGGTGGTGTTCTCCATTCTTTTAGATTGTGAGCCCTTTTGGGACAGGGAGCCATTTAACTTTAATGTTGTTATTTGCCTGTAAACCGCTTTGTGAACTTTGTGTTGAAAAGCGGTATATAAATACTAGTGATTGATTGATTGATTGATTGATTGATTGATTGCTGGACTTTCCTGCCATCAACTCTTCCATTCCCCTTTTCAAAGTATCTAGGCTTTCAGGTGCCACCATCGCATCCTGTGGCCAGGAGTTCCACAGTTCAACCTGTGAAGCATCTGGCTGGAATGGATGCAGTTGCAAACAGATGGGGTGGATTTGGTAGACCTTCTCTCTGGTTTGGCAGAGTTCCTCGTCTGTTGCTCTGGTTGTCTGTTTCATTTTGGCCAGTGGTGCTTTCCCGACTTCTGTGCTGCTATGTCCTGCTGAAACATCACTTCACTGCAGACAGCTAATGACAACAGGGGCACAATTCTCCTTGACTCAAAAAGTGGTCCAAATGCGCTTTACAGTGTGTTCGCGACACTCCTGGGCTGGCACAAGTGACTTGTGCTGGCCTAACTCCATGTTAGGATTCCACTCTAAATCAAATGGAAAAAAAGTGACTGCTTATTTTTTCCCTCCAGAGTTTTCTTTGTGTTCTTCCTTGCCTGTTGTGGCTCACATTGGACTAACAGAGTATTAGACTAGGGAAGGACCTTGAAGGTCATCTAGCCCAGTGGTATTCAAACTTTTTAAACTGGGACCCATTTTTTTTAGAATGGTACTTGTGTTGGGAGCCACTGGAAGTGATGTCATTAACCTGGAAGTGATGTTGTAGCAGGAAGTGACATCATCAATCAATCAATCGTATTTATATACTGCTTTTCCATACAAAGTTCACACAGTGGTTTACAGGCAAATAATAATAATGAAGTTAATTGGCTCCCTGTCCCAAAAGGGCTCACAATCTAAAAAAAAATGCAGAACACTCCCAGCAACAGCGACTAGAAAAGACACTGCACAGGCGTGGAGAGGGACAATTACTCTCCTGCTGCTAAAAATAAGAGGAGCACCACTTGAAAAAGGGCCTGTTGCCCAGTTAGCAGGAGTGACCCATCGAGCAGGCAGTGTTGTCATTGTAACGATAGAATGTTACTCCTGAAATGCAAATTGGCATTCTTGGGGTGCAGCATTTGTACAACTATGAAACATCCCTGACAGAAAGCAAGATGAGGACAAACTATGATGTCAAAGCACTGAACAAAAAACAATTTTTTAAAAAAACAACAACAACCCTCATTTGCAAATTCAAACAGTTAACACTCAAAAAAGGAATATAGCAAAAGTAAGGTCTGCAGTTTCCAAGATGGCTGCTCCCAGCTTTCCACGACTCACCTGACATCAGGTCGTGACCAGCGATGGGATTAACAGACGACCTGGGGGAACGCTGGTCGGGACGTGTGCGGAACTCCCGCATGATTGGCTGCCCGTCAGTTCCGCCCCGCTGCCTTCCCCGCCGCCGTGTGAGCCGCCCAGGCCTCGGAGGGGGTGCCTGCTCGCCTGGGGCCCCCCCCCCGGGTGCCCGGGCATGCAGCGGTGGGGCATGCCAACCAGGGGCAGCGGGCCCAGCCCGCACGGCCGGCGGGGACAGCGGCGGGGCGGAACAGACGGGCTGCCAATCGCGCAGGCTGCCAATTACGGGCTTCCAATTACAAGTACGTCCCGCCCAGCGTCCCCCCAGGTCGTTTGTTAATCCCATCGCTGGTCGTGACCCGCCAAGTGGGTCCTGACCTGCAGCTTGAATAACACTGATCTAACACATCCCCCACTTTTGCACAGGCCTTGGTTGCCAAAACAAAAAACCTGCTGTCACCCCAAAACAACAATGAATTAAAAAGGCAGCACAAACCTAAAGCTAGCTTTGCAGCTGAGAAGCCGCCCTGAATAGCCTCTGACTGTTGCCCCTCCCTCAAAAAGCCACATAGGAAAGCCAGACCTTAATGTGCCTCCTGCAGGAACGCAGAGCAGGGTCAACCAAGCCTTTCCAGGGAGGGCGTTTTGCCACGTCCTTCGGAGACAGGGTGTCACCAGAGCCTGCCTTCCGTTCTGGGGCAAACGACCCAATTCCGACAAAGGTTCCACCGCAGGTTGGGACACGGTTGCGACGCTCCTGTGCTCAAATGACGCACGCCCCGCCCACGCAATGAGACCAGCGTTGGCTAACGGGTTGCATTCTTCTCCCTGGGGGATCGGGAATAACTCACGTTTTGCCTCGTCTCACACAGTAGGACCCCCTTCTGCGTCATGGTCAGGAACACGGGGAGTTAATTGGGTTTAATTTTCCGGCCGTTGTGGCTCTGTTGGTGGGGAGGAAAACACTGGTGGTCATTCTAGCAATAAAGTTAAAGGTTTCCCCAGGACCGAATGGTCTAGTCATGACCAACTGAAGGGGGCGGTGCTCATCTCTGTTTCAAAGCCTGTAGAGCCGGTGTTTGTCCTCAGGACAAGCTTCCATGGGCATGTGGCTGGCGTGACTCTACGCCAAGGCGCACAGAATGCCATAACCTTCCCACCAAAGTGGTCCCTATTTATCTACTCACATTTTAGGTGCTTTCGAACTGCTCGGTTGGCAGGAGCTGGGACAAGCAACGGGAGCTCACTCCGTCGCGTGGTCTTGAACTCCCAAACTTCCAGTCAGAAAGCCCAGCAGCAGCGGTTTAACCCGCAGCGCCACCACGTCCCTCTTCCTATTCTAGGAATAGACCAGAGGAAAAGCAAGGCGGGGATACTCTGAGAGGGGAAGTCGAAGGTCTTGTAGCCTTGAGGTTGCGGGTCAAATGATATTTAATGATTAGAGGTGGGGGGTTTAAATTTTTTTTTTTTTGTGGACTTTGGTGCTTTCCAAAAGATAGAACTGCAGAAAGTGGTGTTAGGTGGTTTTTATTCAAAATTTGCATTATAATTATAAAGGTGTACTAGGTAGGTGATATAGGGGGCATAGTGTCAGCAGGTATAGTCACAGTCATTACCCACGCACCCCCTGTTAAAAAAGAAATAAAAACTACATAAAATGGATTTTTTCTCCAAATTTCAGGATGTTCCCTTTGTTTTACGACAATGAGAGTGCAGAAAGTGGGGACTATGTGCTTTTACTTTATCGCCACTATTTTCTCCTGTTTAGGATATCTGTATGTGCTGCTTTGAATGCTCCTCAGGGAGATAAAGTGAGGTATAAAATTGTAGGTCAGTACATAAATAAATTTAGCCCCCCTGTACCTGGCAGAGCTCCTGCTGTTGTTTCCGCTGGTCCTCCAACTCCTCCCACTTCCTGGATGGGAGAGGAAGTGTGGAGGAGTAGAGTATTGGGCTAGAGTGTCAGAGGCATTCCTCTGCTCTCTTACATGCGTCCTCTTCTGCTCTGTCTGCCTCTTCCTTTTCCAACGGAACAGTGTAGTGGAGGTAGGCGGTTGCCTTGGCAGCGGCCTGTGGCCCCTGATTTGGAGGGTGCCTGATCTCCACCTTCTGCCTCCCACGTGCAGGTCTGTTCCCTCCCCAGCCCAGTTTGAAACGCAAAAAGCGGCTGAGGTCTGTGGATCCGCGTCGAGAGTGCGCCGCAGTTGCTTTGTGTCACCTCTCAGTGCGCCACGGTGTGTGGGCAGCTCCCTTCCCCGCGCTTGGCAAGGCTTAGTCAAATGATCGGCTCGGCTGGGTAATTATTGACATTACAAGCAAGCCGAAATTAAGGCACACAAAACCCTTCGTCATTCCATCCGTCTGCCGGAGAGACGGCGCGGAATCATTGCAGGCCGGCGGAGGGGGTTGGGTGGGGAGAGAACGGTTGTGGGAACGGCATGGGGATTGGGGCAAATCTGCCCAAACTGCGGCTTCCCGTTCACAAGTCCTCTTCCTGCAAATTACAAGCGTCTGTTGTCGCCCATCGGCAGCGATTTTTGAACCTTTGTCATATCTTCCTGGCACACAGATAAGGTGCTAAATTGCTCAAGGCTCACTGTCAGTTCTTTGACAATTGACAAGGCATGCAAGCTGCTGCGGGGGCTCACCCCCCCAACGGCCCTAGTCATGAATCGCCCCCCAAATTCCTGCGGCGCACCTGTGGACCACTTGCAGCACATCAGTTGAAAATTGCAGATGGCAAGAAGGTGGCAAGAGGCACGGCAAGAAGTTCGTGGAGCTGCTTTTTTGAGCACTGCCTTGGGGAAAGTGGCTGAAACCCCACTTAGAAATGTGGTAATTCGATGGTTTCTTTCTAACAATTTTCTCTGCCTGCACGAAAGGTTCTGCCCCCCTCCCAACCTGTCTGTGTATGACTTCGGGGAGGAGGTCTGTGTGTTCACAATTGTTCTGTACCCAAAAGACTTGCATAAGAAGAGCCCCTATGCTGGATCAGGCCAAAGGCCCACCTAATCCAGCTTCCTGCATCTCACAACGGCCCACCAGATGCCTCAGAGAGCACATAAGACAACAAGATGCCTGCATCCTGTTGCCACTCCCTTGTATCTGGCATTCTGAGGTAAATTTATGAGGTAAAATTCTGAGGTAGTCACTTGCAATCCAATCTGAGCCTTAAGAACATGAGAAGAGCCCTCCTGGATCAGACCAAGGACCCACCTAGTCCAGCTTCCTGCATCTCACAGTGGCCCCCCCGGTGCCTCAGGGAGCCCACAAGACAACAACCCTGTGACTTGTTGCCACTCCTTTGTATCTGGCATTCTGAGGTAAATTTATGAGGTAAAATTCTGAGGTAAACAGTCACTTCAATCTGAGCCTTAAGAACATGAGAAGAGCCCTCCTGGATCAGACCAAGGACCCACCTAGTCCAGCTTCCTGCATCTCACAGTGGCCCACCAGGTGCCTCAGGGAGCCCACAAGACGACAACAACCCTGCAACCTGTTGCCCCTCCATTGCACCTGGCATTCCGAGGCAGGCTTCTTCTAAAACCAGGCTTATATATCATGGCTTGTCACCCGTGATGGACCTTTCCTCCAGCAGTCTGTCCAATCCCCTTTTGAAGCTGTCTGTCATCACCTCATCCTGTGCCCCCCCCCAAGCGTACTCACCCCCCCCACCCAGAAACGCCCTCCTGTCCTCCCTTGTGCTGCCTGGAACTGTTCCTGCACCAGCCAAACTCAGCTGGCACAAGAGCGGCGTGGCACAGCCCAGCTTCTACTGGTGCCGCGGGGCCGATTTTGCTGCCAGCGTCGGCCTTGTAGACGCAGTGCTGGTGTGGGGTGGGGGGGCATGGACGGCACTCTCACACCAGTGCTGCGGGTGCAAGAGGCTTGACTCGGTCCTCGTGCACTCTGTGGCTTGGGCCCTCAGCGGGCTGACCCTGGCTAGTGGCGCTCTCCGAGTCCAGCCCACCTTCCAGGCTCCGTCACGCTGCTCGCTGTGGAGGAGAGGCGAATCTTAGGACGGAGCAATATTCCCCAGACTGTGGGTCGTGTTCCACCAGCAGATCGCAGCTTGATTTTTGGTGGATCGCGAAGGCCCAGGGCTCCGCTTTTGCTGCGCTTCAGATCTCTGCAGACGCTCAGCTCAGGACGAACGGCTATTGCCACAAACCCAGTGGTGTCATTCAAATGACTTAGGAACAGGAACTCACTTTTGATTGGCACTCGTCGGTAACCCGGAACCAGCCACGGAGCCCGTTAGGATCCGGAACGCCCGTTCTGGTCCGTTCCCCCTGAATGACATCACTACCTTCGCCCCCCTAGGAATCCGGAGTCGCTCCCTTTAACCCTCTGAGTGCTGGCCAACCAAGAAGAAAAGCTCTTTGCAGAGGAATTGGGAGGGGTGAGGAGGGAGAGTGAAGTGGGCGGAGTCAGCCCTAATTTTAACTAGTGGAACTGAGTTCCCCCGCGTTCCCGCTGCATGACATCACTGCACAAACCCCTTCTTTTAACAGACCTCCATGTTTGTCAGGGCAGGTCTTGTTCTACGTCCGCTGTCGGACAGCACGGACGCGCCTTAGTTCAACGCTGGCTCCTGCCCCGAAAACAACAGCTGGCTGCGAGTCCTGGGACTTGCGCCGACTGTGATACGCAGGTCGCGATTGGCGGTTGTGTTAAAAATTGGGTTGCAGGGCTGAAACGCCTGCGAGGCGCTGGGCTGGAGCATCTCTGCCACACTTCCTTTTCTGCTGGTCTCCCTCTGCCTGTCCCTGAGGCGACTGCCTCAGTAGGCCTCACAAACAGGCCGGCCCTCCCCGGTCGCTTAGGCAGGCGCAGTGGGTGCTCGGTCACTGAGCCCCACATGGAGCACCCCTCCAGTAGGACACAACTGGCTGGTGAGGGTCCTTTTTTTGGCCAGACTTGTCACCTGTGACCTTTTGCCCTTGACTCGTCAGCCTGCAGGAGTGGCGGCCGACTGCGATCTGCTCTCCCGGCACGTGAAAAGCTCCGCGGCTGCCTCGGCTCTTTGCCGTAGATAATGTGCAGAGACGCTGCTGGCCCACTTTTTCCGTTTGAAGACGTAGGGCTGGGGAGGGAGGGGTAGTAGTAGGAGCAGCAGCAGTCAGAATCCACCGGCAGTCTGTAGCTTCTTTCCGCTCTCTGTGCTGAGCAAATGGAAGGCTGATAAAAAATGCATGCCCTCTGCCAGTAGGGAGGCCGGCGGCTGGCGGGGCTGGTTAACCCTTCCTTCCCTGCAGTGCCTGCGTGTGCAGGAGCAGGACTGGGAGCCTCAAGATGCCTCCTGGCACCGCAGCTGGGCCGCTTGTTCCTGGGGGGCTGCGATGTCTCGCCGGCTTTCTCCAACGCTCCTCTGATGTTCTTTGTCAAACCATCTTCTCAGTGGTGTCATCTAAATGATTTAAGAACAGGGACTCACTTTTGATTGGCACGTGTCGGGACCCGCCCACCGGAAGTGACGTCATAAGCCGGAAGTGATGTCGTGGCAGGAAGGGACATGAAAAAAGCCCTTTTTGAGGCCTCAGGTGATTTTAAACTGACCCAAGAGTTGCAACAGGATTCCACAGCACCCCCAGAACATGTGAAGGAGGCCTGGCATCATGTTAAACCCCCAGAGCAACTCATTTTTCAGTGGCAAGAAAAGGAAAGGCTCCGCTCGCTACCTGCCTGCCTGGCTCTGAGTACATGCAGGCAACTCAAACACGCAGGAAATTCAAACGTTGCAGAGGGCGGAGTCGACGAGTGGGCGGGCGAATGGGCGGGGCCAGCTGTAATCCTAGAAACCGGTACTCGCGTACCCCCGCGATGACATCACTGCATCTTCTCCTTTGGAGGTCTGCAGGCAACGTGCCTCGTTCAGTCACGTCTCTGAGAGCATCTCACTGACCCACTCGATTCCTACCCCACTGGGCACCCTCTCCTGGGACCCTTTCGAGCAAGAGGGAGAACATCTCAGAAAGGAGAGGATGGGGCTGGAGGGCAACGCAAATGATCTGAGGTCTGGAATACCTCCCTTGCTGGGAAAGGCCACCACATTTTATTTTAACTTTCCCCCCCCCCCAATTAATTTGTCATGTTTCTCCCCCTCCGTGAAGCAGCCCCATCCTCTTTAAAAGCCATCCAAGCTTGGTGGCTGTCCTCACACCTTGTGGCAATGAGTCCCACAGGCGAATGATGTGCGACGTGAAGAGGTCCCTCTGTCTCTTTGTCCTGAACTTATTTTTCCCATTTCTGCACCGCCCTCCCTCCGAAGAGCTCGGGGTGGTGTTCACAGTGCCTTCCCTCTATTTGTCCTCACAACCGCCCTGCGAGGAAGGTGACGCTGAGAGTGTCTAGCTCAAGGTCAACCCAGGATGCTTTGTGGCTGAGCCAGGATTTGAACCCGGATCTTCTGGGTCCAAGGCCAATTCCCATACCACAACACCGGCCTGGCTCTCGTTTGGAGCGTGGAAAGACGGAGATTAAGAGGGAGGACGTGATTGGGGTTTGGCACAGCCCTGCCAGTGGTGTGTGCTTACGGAGGCCTGCTCAGGGTAAGGGAATGTTTGGCCCCATACCAGAGGGGTCATTGCAGCTGTGCACCAGCATTGGAAGTTTTCCTTGTGCAAGGTCAGAGCCACGGGTAATCCCACGGAAAGCGCTGGAGGGCGAACCAGGTTCTGGTTCTGGTGTCTGACTTGGAAGATCCAGGTTCAAATCCCTCCTCGGCTACACAACTTCCTGGATGACCTTGGGCCAGTCACTATTTCTCAGCCCCTCCTACCTTGCAGGGTTGCTGTGGGAGACAAAAAGAGGGAAGGAATCACGTACACCAGCCTTCCTCTCCTTGGAGGAAGGGCGGTATAGAAATGGGAAAAATAAACCTAGGACAAAGAGAAAGAGGGACTGCTTCGCACAGCGCATTGTTAGTCTGTGGGACTCATTGCCACAAGGTGTAGGGACAACCACCAAGCTGTTTGAAGGAGCGTAGGGCTGCTTCCCGGTGCCGCATTTCTGACGGACAGCACTGCCCACATGCGGTTGCAGCTGTGTCCTGCCGGGGCCTTCTCCCTGGTGGCCCCTCAGGCAGGATCACTGGCATGGATTCCCCTGTCTGTTCTGGTGCAGTTTGGCCCCAATTTGCTCCCTTCCCCTGACTCCTGCTTTGGCCTGCAGGCTTCTTGCCATCTCAGCTGCTTCCCAAGTGTCCTGGTGTCTGTTCCTTGTCTGTGTCGACCGAGGACTGTCGAAAGGAGCTGCTTGTCTCCCAGCACAGACCCCCCCTTTCCGTGCCTGCCTCCTCCCAGCTTATCTCTATTGATGCCGAAGATCCCACCCCCTCCCTCCCCCCGGAGAGGCATGCCAGGCCCACGTGCCCCCGCCAGCTTTGTGTCTCGCTGTCGCTTCTCGTTGCCCAGATGCACCAACTGTGTGGCGTCCTCAGGGAGGGCTGTGCCTGCCGGTCTGCTTGCTTGCGTGTTCGTTTATTTGTGCAGCCCGGAGTGCTTTGCAAAGTGACCGAAACTTGAAGAAGACAGACCCCTGCCCCAAGGAGCTTACACGCAAGCCCCTCGAACCCTGCTGCTTGAGAGACGCACTGGACACTGACGCCTTCAGACAGAGCCGGCTCTAGCAGCGGTGGGGCCCAATGTGGGGCACTCCTGAGGGGCACCCAACCCTCCCTGCGGGGCCCCCCCTCACCAAGAAGAGCTCTGTTCGTGCCACGTGCAAAGCATGGCACGTGGAAATAGATGGTGGTGATCTCATAACATCACTGCCAGCGGCTTCCAGGTGGCCCATCTTGGGCTGTTCAGAGGCAGAGGCAGGTGGGAGAGTAAAGCTGCTCTGCTCGCCCCACTGACTGACAGCCCATTGAGATCCCAGCTGCAGCCATGGGCAAGATGATCACCCTGCTAGTGCGGGGGCCTCTGAAGCCGCGGGGCCCGATGTGACGGCATTGGTCACATTGGCTTAAAGCCGGCCCTGTCTTCAGGAACTGGGGAAGGGGGTTCTGCGGTATTTCTGCAGGCAGCCTGCTGTGATGTGGTCCGTTCACCTCGTGAACGGATCTGGAGATGACAAGGATCTGGAGAATTTCCAAGCAGATCTCGGGATTGTCCCAGAGCTGACAACTTCCCAGCAAGTGAAATCCCTGTGTCTGTGTTTGCTTTGTTTGCCTTGACCTTTCTTTAGAGGTTCAGAGGAGTCTCTCTCAGATCCTTCTTCTACCATTCCAAGGAAGCGATTCAAGCCAGGACTGCAAATCAGGACCTTTTTCTGATTCAGATCTTGCCTCTGCCCCAAGCTCTCCCTAGGTGGCCTTAGACAAACCTCTCTTGCTGGGCCTCAGTCTTCTCCATCTGTGAAATGGGGATAAAAATGCTCATTCACCTGACCTGAATGTTCTTAGGTCTGCAACAGGAGGAGCAAAAGAGAGCAACCAAAGTGGTGAGTGGACGGGGGCTGGGTCACATCCATTATGCAGTGTTTGTGGCTCCTCAAGCTGAGAAGGAAAATGCCTTGGCAGGGGACATGGTTGAGGCTTATGAAAATATGCCTGGGATGGAGAGAGTGGATGGATGAATGCTCTTTTTTCCCCTCTCGCACAACACCAGGACCACGAGACTGCTGCTAAAATTGAGCAATGGGAGAGTCAGGATAGATAAAACAGGACAGAAAATATTTCTTGGCCCAGCGTGTCATTAGACTGTGGAACTCCTTGCCACAGGATGTGGTCATGGCACCTGAGAATGCCAGAAGCAGGGGAGTGGCAATGAGTGGCAGGTATCTTGTCTGCTCCCCGAGGCACCTGGTGGGCCACTGTGAGATGCAGGAAGCTGGACTGGATGACCCTTGGCCTGATCCAGCAGGGCTGTTCCTATGAGTACAAAAGGAACATCTGGTTCTGGTGGCTGTCAAAGAGAAATGCTGTGGAGAATCTTGAGTAGCCACCAGGGCATTTACCTCAGAATTTACCTCAGAATGCCAGGTGCAAGGGAGTGGCCACAGGATGCAGGCATCTTGTTGCCTTGTGTGCTCCCTGAGGCACCTGGTGGGCCAGTGTGAGATGCAGGAAGCTGGACTGGATGGGCCTTGGCCTGATCCAGCAGGGCTGTTCCTATGGGTACGTGTCTGAAAAGGAGCATCTGGTTTTGGTGGCTGTCAAAGAGAAATGCTGTGGAGAATCTTGAGTAGCCACCAGGGCATTTACCTCAGAAATTACCTCAGAATGCCAGGTGCAAGGGCGTGGCCACAGGATGCAACAAGCAGCCCATCGTGTTGTCTTGTGTGCTCCCTGAGGCACCTGGTGGGGCCACTGTGAGATGCAGGAAGCTGGACTAGGTCTTTGCTTCCTGTTGACTGGACTTTGGCCTGATCCGGCACTGGGGCTCTTCTGAGGCTCTTACGCAGCGAGGGGATTGAAGGGGCATGAAAAACGACCGAGCCGCACACGCACCGCTTGAGACATCTGTGAGGGAGCATCTGCCCATTTCTGCCTGAGCAGGCCATGAACAGGGGCCTCCCCTCTGCCCAGTTCAGCAGAGCCCCGGCCTTGTCTGTTGTCCCAACCAAGGCCTCTGAATCCCCACAGGCAGGGGGTGCAGGGAACTTCCCCCTGCTCCACTTCCCCTCTCCTCCTCCTCCTCTCGACACGCTGCTTGGGTTACCGACATAGAGCCACTCGGTGCCTCTGCAGCAGAGCGCACCCTTTGTAGTGCTGCCAGCTGGAATGGGCTGGATCAGGCCGGCCTGGACCCGTCCTCCGCCCCCGGACAAGCTGCCCAGGAAACCGGCCAGGCAGTGCTGGCGATTAGCAAGGCCCGAGGCATCTGCGGCCCACACCATGTGGGAGGTGTTAAGGGGGGGGGGGTCATCTGCTGCCTGCAGCCCACCTTGGCAGCGCTGGGCATTCTCTGTGCCCGGGGAGGGGGAGCAGCAGGGAAGATGAGCTGATGAGCTCATGCGCTGTCATCTGCGTGGTGGAAGCAGCCAGGAACGCAGGGCTCTGCCCTTGAGGAGCGTACAGTTGAAATCGAGCGGGGTGTGGGAGAAGACAAAGGAAGGTGAAGAAACAGGGGCAGCGCTGGCTTTTGGGGGGGGCTGTGGCGGCCCACCAATGGTAAACGGCTCCCCCTTGAAAGTGCACATTAAAGCCCGAACCTGAATCTAAAGTAAGGCTCCTTTTGCACCCCCACTGATGCACGAGGGACTCGCTGTCCTCCTGAAAGCCAGAAGTACCTTTCTAAGACCTCCAGGAGACCTTCTGAGGCTCAGGTGGGGCAGGGCCGGCTCTAGCAGCGGCGGGGCCCAATGTGGGGCATTCCTGCGGGGGCCCCAACCCTCCCTGCGGTGCCCCCACTCACCAAGAAGAGCTCTGTTCGTGCCACGTGCAAAGCATGCCACGTGGAAGGAGCTGGTGACGATATCATCACATCCCCGCCAACTGCTTCCAGGTGCCCCATCTTGGGCTGTGCAGAGGCAGAGGCAGGTGGGAGAGAACCGGGTAAGGCTGCTCTGCTCGCCCCACTGACTTGCAGCCCACAGAGATCCCGGCTGCAGCCACAGGCAAGATGCTCACCCTGCTAGTGCGGGGCCCCCTGAAGCGCAGGGCCCGATGTGACGGCATTGGTAACATTGGCTTAAGGCTGACCGTGGGGTGGGGTATGGGGGGTGTTAAAAATGTATGGGCCCCGGATGCCAGATGCCCCAGCTATGCTAAGAACAGCCTCTCCTGCTTCCGGCTCCTGCGTGACGAGGGCTGGCAAGGCACCCAAAACAGGCCAAGGGACCGTTCCCAAACGGGGCGCTCTTCTGTGGCTGTCCGGCTGGACACACCTCTCCCATTCCTTTCTGTGGGCAGTCGCTTGGAAGAGCTCTGCACTGGGCAGCACTTGGATGCCCCTGAGAGTTTGGGACCCCCTTGAACCCGGTTTGGTGTTTCCTGGGAAAGCCCACCTTCCCTTTCGGGGTGGGGGGGGGCACCCCCTTCTCAGCACCCTTTGCATTTTGTCTGGCCTCTTTGTCTGGTTTTTGGATGACACTGCCGCATGGCTTCCTCGAGGCTGCGTCTGGCCTCCGTGGTTTGGGCTCGTTGCCCTAGGGCGGAGCACGATGCTGCCCTGATAGGAAGTTGGCGTTCCATGGCCCCCATGGACTGCGGCGATTTGTGGTGGAGGAGGTGATGAGAGCGGTCGGGGGGCAAGAGGGAAAAGCCGCTTTGCTACATCCAAGTGTTCCTAATATAGGCTGGGCATCCCTTATCCGAAGTGCTTGGGACTAGAAGCGTTTTTGGATACTTTATTATTCTTATTTGCCTATAAACCACTTTAAGAACATAAGAAGAGCCCCACTGGATCAGGCCAAAGGCCCATCTAGTCCAGCTTCCTGCATCTCACAGTGGCCCACCAGGTGCCTAAGGCCCACCAGTAGACAAAAAGACGCTTCATCCTGTTGCCACTCCCTTGCACCCGGTACTCTGAGGTAGCCCACCACCTTTGTAAGGAGGTTGCACAATCCATCATTGCCTATAGCCCACGATGGACCTTTCCTCCAGAAATCCGTCCAATCCCCTCTTAAAGGCATCTAGGCCAGATGCCATCACCACCTCCTGTGGCAAGGAGTTCCACAGCTTAATGACCCGCTGGGTAAAAAAGTACTTCCTTTTATCTGTTTCAACTCTCCCAACCCTCAGTTTTAGTGGATGCCCCCTGGTTCTGGTGTTTTGAGAGAGGGAAAAGAACATCCCTCTATTGACTCTATCCCTCCCGTGCATAATTTTGTATGTCTCCATCATGTCCCCCCTCAGGCGCCTTTTTTCCAGGCTGAAGAGCCCCAAACGCTGCAGTCTTTCTTCACAAGGGAGGTGCCCCAGCCCCGTAATCATTTTCGTCGCTCTCTTCTGCACCTCTTCCAGCTCCACTGTGTCCTTTTCGAGATGTGGCGACCAGAACTGTGCGCAGTACTCTAGATGTGGCCTTACCATTGATTTGTACAATGGCAAGATAATATTGGCTGTTTTATTCTCATTTTATTCTCGCTTTGTGAACTTGTGTTGAAAAGAGGTACATAAAAACGATGGATGGATGGTTCACTCATGGACCTACCAGTGAGCAGGAAGGGGCAAAGGCCCCGGGCACAGAGCTCCTGGGGTGGGTGGAAGGTAGCGAAGAGGCGTCTCACCTCTCGAAGAGGCACTTGGTTTCGGCCCTCCCTCCCTCCCTCCTTTGCCATCCTACGGCTCCAAAATGGAGCCTGGCGTTCTGGGAGGGGGTGCCAGTGGGTGGGGTAGGGAACGGACATTAGGGGTGCAGAGTGTCGAACCGGTCCTTAGACAGAGTGTGGGCCGTGTGCACCACTGTGATGGATTGACAGCTATCAGGATTTTTCCGTATCTTTGAATACTTGCATGTACCCTAATAAGGTATCTTTGGGATGGGGTCCAAGTTTAAACACAGAATTCATTTATGAGCACAGTCCTAACCTGGAGGGATTAGGCTGGCACAGTCAGGCCAGCAAAGTTTGGCCTGCACAAGGGCCACCGTAAAGCGCGTTTGGACCACTCTTGGAGTCAGGGAGGATGGCGCACGTCTGTGTGCTGGCATCTCTGACTCCGAGTCAGAGGTGTCCCTTGTGCCAGCCGAACATTGCTGGCCTAACTATGCTGGCCTAACTCCAGGTTAGGATTGTGCGCTATGTTTCATATACACCTTTATACACATCATCTGAAGGTAATTTTATGCAATGTGTTGAAATAATTTTGTGCATGTCGTGTGATCCATTACATGGTTTCCGGCGTGGAATTTTTCACTTGTGGTGTCATGGCACTGCGCAAAACAGTTGCAGTTTTTGGAATACTTTGGATTTCAGAATTCCGTATAAGGGATGCCTAACCTGCAGTCCATTTGACTCAGGTGAAAAACACACATTCGCAAATTCCAAAAACAGAAAGGGGGAAAATGCATCGCTTTTAACAGTGTCGGTTTCCATTCCTGCTCTGTTTACGCATCCCCGCCAATTTTAATTACTCATTTTGACTTCCGTTGGGAAGGGGTGGGGGCTGCGACTCCGTGGCAAGCCGGTTCCCGCTTTGCACATGGGCAGGAGAGGTAGCCCTTCTGTGGAACCGCAGCTCTTCCTTAAGTGGGAGGAGGCAGCTTCCTCCTGTTTTAGTTAAGGCAATTAATTAAAAAGAACCATTTCTGTTGCTTCGTCATCTGACTTTGTGCCCAGATCAAGCCTGTAGCCGTGGGAGCAGGGAATGGTGGGGGGGGAAGAGATCTTTGCAATCTCTCCCCCCTACTATCCCAGGCAGTGATGTCATGCAGGGGGTACGCGGGGGTATGCGGGGGTACGCGAGTACCAGTTCCTAGGATTACTGCTGGCCCCGCCCATTCGCCCGCCCACCCGTCGACTCCGCCCCCTGCAACGTTTGAATTTCCTGCACGTTTGAGTTGCCTGCACGCGAGTACCAGTTCCTAGGATTACTGCTGGCCCCGCCCATTCGCCCGCCCACCCGTCGACTCCGCCCCCTGCAACATTTGAATTTCCTGCACGTTCTCAGAGCCAGGCAGGCAGGCAGCGAGCGGAGCTTTGCCTTGCCTTGCCACTGAAAAATGAGCTGCTCTGGGGTTTTAACATGATGCCAGGCCTCCTTCACATGTTCTGGGGGTGGTGTGGAATACTGTTGCAACTGTTGGATCAGTTTAAAATTGTCTGAGGCCTCAAAAAGGGCTTTTTCATGTCCCTTCCTGCCACTACCTCACTTCCGGCTTATGACGTCACTTCCGGTGGGCGGGTCCCGACACGTGCCAATCAAAAGTGAGTACCTGATCTTAAATCATTTAGATGACACCACTGATCCCAGGCCTGTTTCCTTTCAGCTTTCCTATTAAAAAATGCATTTCTAATCCCTTTTTACATAAGAAGAGCCCTGCTGGATCAGGCCTCAGGCTCACCTAGCCTCCTTCTCACAGTAACCCACCAGATGCCTCGGGGAGCACACAGGACAACACGATACCCGTATCCTGTTGTCAATCCCATGCCCCCGGCACTCGGAGATAGCCTGCTTTTAATGGTTTGTCACCTGCAATGGACTTCTCCTCCATACATTTGCCCAGTCCCCTTTTCATCTAGGCTTCCAGGTGCCACCCCCACATCCTGTGTCAGGGAGTTCCACAGGAATTCCACGCTGGATAAAGATTTTTTTTGTTGTTCTAACTCTCACGCCAGTGAATTCCTGCTTGGGCAAGTGGGAAAAGAACATTTGTCTCTCTATTCTCTGTGTCCCATGCATAATTCTGTGCATCTCAGGGTGCAATCCTAACGTGGAGTTAGGCCGGCACAATTAGGCCAGTAAGGTTTGGCCGGCACAAGGGCCACCGTAAAGTGCGTTTGGACCTCTCTCGGAGTCAGGGAGGATGGCGCACGTCTGTGTGCTGGCCTCTGACTCCCTGAGTGGTCCAAACATACTTTACGGTGTCCCTTGTGCCGGCCAAACTTTGCTGGCCTCACTGTGCTGGCCTAAATCTAGTTTAGGATTGCACCCTCAGTCATGTCCCCCTTTAGGCTCCCTCTTTTCCAAACTTTACTTGGCTCTCCAAGTAAATGGAAAATGAGTATCATTTATGCTGCCCATGTCCATTGTGGCTGAGTGTATCCCAAAAGGCAGATCTCTGCTTTGAGCGACTCAGACTCTAAAAGAGAAAGAAGAGGATCAGCCGAGGAAGGGGGAGGGACTCAGATGAAAGGGAGGAGTGGGGAAGAAGATGTCATTCTTTGCCTTCTGCGCAGGGTCAGCTGCAGTGTGGTCCAGGGATTTGTAGGGTCAGGCCCAGCATTCACGGGAAATCTTGCAGATAATGGGACCACCAGTGAAGAACTAGGAAATCAGCTTCTTCCTGCCTTCCGGTGTCTTGGCCAATGAATGTGCAGGCACTTCCCGCCAATCAAGGTTCCTGCCAATGAATGTGCAGGCACTACCATACCTGGTGCAGGTGAGGCCTTCATGAAACATGAAGGTTGAGCCCCGTTCAGTAACTTTCCAGCGTATCATCAGGTGACCACTTGCCTTGATGTCCTGCTTAATTCTGCCCTGCAGGGCCAGCTTTAAACCAATCAGACTTATTGCTTCGGATTGGGCCCCGCCCCTAAGGGGACCTTAAAGCACTAGGGTAGAAATAAAAAAAATAAAACCAGTATTTTAATGAAATCATGTCACAAGCAGCTGAAATGAATGGCTTCATCACCCTTTACTTTTCAAAGTAAATGCACCCCAGCATTTCTCAAACTGTG
Source organism: Lerista edwardsae (assembly GCA_029204185.1). NCBI lineage: Eukaryota > Metazoa > Chordata > Lepidosauria > Squamata > Scincidae > Lerista > Lerista edwardsae. The sequence continues at coordinate 672,659 of JAJKFI010000181.1, read as the reverse complement.
GGTCGGCAACCCAGTTTCTGGGGGGAGGGGGACGGACGTCCTGCAGAGCCTCCAATGACAATATGGGTAATGGACAGATCAGATCACTAATTGCCCCCAGCTCTGAGACCATTCAAAGACCAGACAGCTGCTCACCGCACTGCAAAGAGCGGAGCTCCTGCAGTTTGCAAGGTCGCTGCCAACTGCCCTGTGAACAGATGAGCTCCTGCAGTTTGCAAGCTGGTGTAACTATAGAGATCAATCTTAAGCTGGTTTTTTTCTTTTTCCTGCTGGGTTTTTTTTCCACGTTCATCAGTGACAGGCAGTGGGGGTGATGTGGGCAGGGGAAGGCTGCTTCACATCGGAAAGCCCCTCCAGCTTGTAGGCTACTCATTAGAGCTGCCTCATTATGGGAAATGGATCGGGCCTTTCCACTCTGGTGCCTGGGGTAATGTGGCCCTCTGGAACCCCCCTGCCCCCCTCCATCGCCACTGGAACCCCCCCATTTAATCCACTGTTTTGCATGCAGTTTTTAATCACAAATTTGGATAGCTCTCCACTGTAGCCTAGAGATCAAAGGTCCAGAACAGTGGTTTTCAAATGTTTTAGCACCGGAACCCATTTTTTTAGAATGACAATCTGTCTGGGACCTGCCAGAGGTGATGTCTTTGTGTCACTGTGACACCAGAGCCTGCTGCTTTCCTGAGAAGGCAGCAATAAGCTGGGTTATTTCTCAGCCATTTTCCAGTCGCAAAGTGAAATCAGGGTAAAAAAAACAACACCCATTTACAACCTTGACCCAAGCAAAACAACCACACAGCCCTCTCCCTTTCCACTGCCCCATCTTTCCATATTTTCAAAGGTGGCTGCACTAGATGCTATGCAACCTGCCCGAAATTGGGCCGTGACCGGTGGTGTCATTCAAATGATTTAGGAACAGGAACTCAGTTTTGATTGGCACTTGTCGGGAACCCGGAACCAGCCACAGAGCCCGTTAGGAGCCGGAACGCCCGTTCTGGTCCATTTCCCCTGAATGACATCACTGCCTTTGCCCCCCCTAGGAATCCGGAGTTGCTCTTTAACCCTCTGAGTGCCGGCCAACCCAGAAGAAAAGCTCTTTGCAGAGGAATTGGGAGGGGGGAGGAGGGAGAGTGAAGTGGGCGGAGTCAGCCCTAATTTTAACTAGTGGAACTGAGTTCCCCCGCGTTCCCCCTGCATGACATCACTGGCCGTGACCCCCCTAGTGTGTCCCGCTCCACAGTTCGAGAAACACTAGTCGAGAATATTAGTCTGCAGACCTTGGCTGTGAACCTGGGACCCTGCAAAGAAACTTCCAATTTGGCTCTGCAGGTTCTTAGTCCAGCCCGGCTGCTGTGATTTTTCCCTTCTCTTTGGGGCTCCCCGCTACATTTCTGGCTGCAAGCCTGGGGCAGGTTTGCAGCTGCTAGCTGTCCGTCCTGCAAGAACCTCCACTTCAAGTGCCTGCGCTGAAATGGTTCATGCCAGAGAGAGAGAGAGAGAGAGCTCCTTGTTTCGAAATTCACCCCCTTTCAGTTTCTCGTTGGCATGAACAGGAATCAAGACTTCCAGGAAACGGTGACTTTCAGACAGAAATTGGCAGCGCTGCTCCCATAACATGGGCTAATTGCTTCTGGTATTTTGAAAATACGATGATGAAGTGTGGCAGAGGAAGGCCGGCTTCAAATTGGCTGCCGCGTGCGCCGCCAAACGCCACAGGCAGAGTAGATCGGGGTGGCGGCATTTTTTTGGCTCCCTTTCAGAGCTGCGTCGGGGGTCTGTCCGACACGTGGGGTTGCTCTCCTCCTGCTCCTGCGCCCTGGGGAGAGCCCCGCCGAGCCCTCTTGTGCCCAGGCCTGCTTCTGGAGAGATAAGATCACGCCAAGCAGGCAGCTCCTGACCCTTCACCTGCAGTTCCTTCCTCTCTGCAGATTTATGGGCTGACAGCTGCAGTCCCTGATGCGGACTGGCTTCCTCGCAGCTCTTGCAGAAGCTGGCCGTGTCCCCTGAGCTCCAGGCTGCGGGGGGCTGGGGGCTGGGGGGGCCGAGCTGGTCCTAGGGCCCCCAGAACCAGGCAATGCGCTCCCCTGCCCAGTACAGTGACAGCTGTGCCCTCCACTTTCCCCTCTCAAGCTCTGGAGTGGAAGAGGAAGTGCAGAAGACAAGGATTTGGTGGTCTTTTGTGGACGGTGCATACCTCCTCCGCATTTCCCTTCTGCCCTGCTTTTGTTTTTCCCGATCCAAAGACTAAGGGAGGAGGTGGAAAGAGGGCAGCGAGCGCTTGACTCTCACCCACTTTCACTGAACATCAGAAGAGCCCCACTGGATCAGGCCAAAGTCCAGCTTCCTGCATCTCACAGCGGCCCACCAGATGCCTCAGGTTGCACACAGGACCACAAGACCCCTGCACCCTGTGGCCGCTCCCTTGCACCTGGCATCCTGAGGCAGCCCACTTCTAGAACCAGGAGCTTGCACACACCCATCAGGGATTATCCCCCGTGACAGACTTTTCCGCCATCAATCTGTCCAATCCCCTTTAAAGGCATCTTAAGCCCGATGCCTTCAGCCCTTCCGGCAGCAAGGAGTTCCACAGATAAACTACATGCCGGGTCAAGAAATGGCTGTCCTCTTTCAGGCAAATCTCAACTTGAGCCACATTTCCAATTTTGTCCACCTGTCCGATTTCCATCCAACCTTCCCCAACGTTCTTACGTATGCTTTTTTTTTTCCTTGGATCGCTGTTTTGGTTTTGCATGCATTCTCATGTGCTATGTGGTATTTTTCGCTGGCCAGAATAAATGTGGCTGTGCCGGGTAAAACGAAAGCAGGCACGCAGTGCTCCCCCAGGTCCAGCCTGCTCTGCGTTTGGGGGTCCTCCCCCCATGCAGTGGCGGATCTATGGGGCCAGGGGGGGCAAGAGCCCTGGGTGCCATCTTGGGGCTGTCTAGGGGGGCGCCAATGGCCCCTGCAACATTGTGCGGGTAGACCTGGGCTCCGGAGCCCAGGTCTACCCATTGGGTCCAGCCTTGAGTGGAGCCCAGGTCTACCCATGGCCATTTCTAATGGGTAGACCTGGGCTCCCTTGAGTGGAGCCCAGGTCTACCTGTGGCTGGTCCAAATGGGTAGACCAGGGCTCCGTGGAGCCCAGGTCTACCCGGGGCTGCTTCTGGTGGGTAGACCTGGGCTCCCATGGGGGCACACTTCTGTTGGGTGCCCCGGGCGCCATTTTGACTAGGTCCACCCCTGCCCCCATGCTTTGGCTACCCAGTGCTTGGAGCAAGCTATATCCAGTCCTGTTGGGGGGAGGGGGCTGCAATGCCCCCAGCCAGCGTTCTTCTGCCAGAGACCGTCTCTCCCTCCCACATCCCGGTTGCACCCTGGCTCCCTTCCCACCCTCCCGGTCCTCTTGGCCCAGGCCGGAGTGCTGGGCCTGAACTTGTTCCGGTTATGCTTTCAGACGCTAAGAAAGAAAGGGTTTAACGGGTGTGACAGCCCCGAGCCCGACGGGGACGACTCCATCGACCAGAGTCCGCTGATAGAGGACAAATACCGGAAGGCCAGCGAAGATCTGGACATCCTCTTCAAGCGCTACGGCGTAAGTACTGCCTCCCCAGGCTGAAAATCCTTCATGCTCTTTTTTTTGTCCCCCTTTTTTGTTCTGTGCGATTTTCCCCTCCCCTCCCGACCCACGCGCCCCCCCCCCCCTGCACCCTTGTCCCCCCTCCCCCCCCCCCCCCCGGCCACGTCACAGGTGCTGAACAAGAAGCACAGAGAGTGTGAAAGCCCCGACGGGGAGGATGTGTTTGCCCTGACGCCTCAGACCGAAGAGAAATATAAAAAGATTGATGAGGAATTTGATAAAATGATGCAGAATTACAGGCTCGCAGTGAGTAACGGCTGGGGGCCGGCCCAGCATCTTCCCCGTCCAGCTGACCTGTCTCCCCTTCCCCATGGCTAGGGTTGCTAAGCGGACAACGTCTCCCGTCCCTCCCCATTGAACCTAAAAAGGCTGAGTGTGCCCCGGGGCAGGTGAGTTGGCAGGAATTTTGCTTGCCTTTGCAAAATCTCCGGCTCGGACAGTCCGTAGAACGGGATCCACAGTGGCGGATCTGGGGGGTGGCAGGGGGAGCAAGAGCCCTGGGCGCCATCTTGGGGCCGTCTAGGGGGGCGCCAGTGGCCCCTGCAACATTGTGCGGGTAGACCTGGGCTCCAGAGCCCAGGTCTACCCATTGGGACCAGCTGCAAGTAGACCTGGGCTCCCTCGAAGGGAGCCCAGGTCTACCCGCTGCCGTTTCTAATGGGTAGACCTGGGTTACGTCGAGGGGAGCCCAGGTCTACCCATGGTCATTTCTTATGGGTAGACCTGGGCTCCCTTGGGGGGAGCCCAGGTCTACCCATGGCTGGTCCCAATGGAGCCCAGGTCTACCCAGGGCTGCTTCTGGTGGGTAGACCTGGGTTCCCATGGGGGCGCACCTCTATTGGGTGCCCCGGGTGCCATTTTGACTAGGTCTGCCCCTGGGGATCCACAAAGTCTGGCTGAAAAACGGTGCCTTGAGATGAGTTTTTCACAGAAGCGATAGCAAAGGGCAGGGCCTCCCCTGGGAGCCCTCTGCACATGCTCTGCCCTGCTCTGGACAATCTCCTGGCAACTGCTTCCAAATAGAAGGGAACCGCACTCTGTGTGTTCTCGGGGCTCCGTCGGCCCCTGTCTTGTTTTGTGAAAAGCGCAGCTGCGTCTGTTTGCCGCCACGAAAGGGAGGCAGTCGGTAGGTGCCCTGATGGCCGCATTTTTGCAGAGTGACTGTTGGCAACCTTATCCATGGAGAGGGGGGAAAGAGAATGCGGATAGGGGGATCGTTGCATGGTTTGGCTTTCCGAGAGCCCAAGCTAATCTGCGCAAAACACACACACACAAAAAACCAGGCAAAGATTGTGTGCCAGCCTCTGATGCCCAGGACCCTGCAACGTGTGAGCCCGGTTGCTTGGAAACAGAGCTGGCAAAGGTGGCAGAGTCCTGCTAAATCCTTGCCAGGCTGCACGGGGAATGGGTGTGGAGTTTGTGCAGCATCAGGCCCTTGAAGCTGCTTTGAAGCGGATTGCTGAGGTGCACGCTTTGGCCGGACCCCGCTGCTACTCACAACAATGGGGCCGATTCAGCTGCTTGTGGGTCTGTCCCTGTGGAAACAGGAGCCAAAGACTCAAGCTCCTTGCAGGGGCATTTTCCATTTAAGCTAGGGAGAGCCTTCAAGCTTTTCCTTGGAAGGGGCAGCCACTCTACACATCATAAGAACCTCAGAGGAGCACGGCTGGATCAGGCCTAGGCCTGCCTAGTCCCGCTTGCTAGATCTCACTGTGGCCCCACCAGATGCCTCAGGGAGCACCCAAAATCCCTGCATCCTTTGGCTACACCCTGGTACCCGGTATCCAAGGACAGCTCCCTTCTAAAACCAGGAGGTTGCAAATACCCATCACGGCTTGTCACCTCGATTTTTTGGGTGGACTTTTCCTCTAGCAATTTGTCCAATCCCCATTACAGGGCATCCAGGCCAGACGCCATCACCACACCCTGTGGCAAGGAGTTCCACGGATTCATGTCACGCGGTCAAGATCTCCTTTTGTCTGTTCTGACTCTCCCACCACTCAGTTTTAGCAGCTGTCCCCTGGTTCTGGTTGCTGTGCGAGAGGGAAAAGAGCATCTCTCTCTCCACCACCCCCTGCATAATTTTACGTGCTTCCATCACGTCCCTCCTCAGGCCCTTCAAGGGCATCCTCGGAAGCTCTGTATCAGGACCACAGAGCTTGGTGTTGCATTCAGGCCCTTGGCCCGTCTCCTCTGGGTCCGCTGGGTTTGCTCTGAGCTGCTGGCTGTGGCTGCTGAAAGCCAAACCTGGAACAGTTTGCAAGCGAGCCAGCCTCTCCCCACTGCATTCAGGGGGTTGGAAGTTGCAGCCAGGCTGAGTAAAGAAGAAATGCCAAACTTCCAACCTGAGACCACCAACACAACACCCTGGAAAAGTCAAAAGTGTGTGGCTGGGGTGATGGGGGGAAATGCTGTAACAGTTCAACCAAAACAGGGGGATTTTTCTCACCTGGAGCGAGAAGGAACAGTTCAGCCACTGCCAGTGGTGTCACTCAAATGATTTAGGAACAGGAACTCACTTTTGATTGGCACTTGTCGGGAACCAGCCATGGAGCCTGTTAGGATCCGGAACGCCCGTTCCGGTCTGTCCCCCCCTGAATGACATCACTGCCTTCGCCCCCATAGGAATCCGGAGTCGCTCCCTTTAACCCTCTGACTGCCGGCCAACCAAGAAGAAAAGCTCTTTGCAGAGGAACTGGGAGGGGGGAGGAGGGAGAGTGAAGTGGGCGGAGTCAGCCCTAATTTTAACTAGTGGAACTGAGTTCCCCCACGTTCCCTCTGCATGACATCACTGGCCACTGCCCACCCACACCGGCCTGGTGACGCGCAAACTGTTATTCCTCCTCCTCCTCCTCCTTTTTACACACACACACACACACACACACCATTCTCTGAATTTGAGGGGAATGGAGTGGAAGAGCAGGTGCTCAGGGAAGGAGAGTGATTGGTTGGCCAGAGTGGCTCGGACGCTCTAGCCCACAACTCTCTTCTCTTCCACACTTCCTCATCCGCTCCAGCCCCCCTCTTCCTGTTCAAATCAGAGGTGATGCAGAGAGGTGGTGAGAGGCAGGCAAGCATGCCACCCCGCCACATACGCACCAGATCACTGCCTCCTGGAGCAGCCTTCCCCGTGGCTTCAGCAGGACTCGAACTCCGCACATGCTTCTCGGGCATGCTGGCTCAAACTAACTCGTGACCCCAAGGCTGCCCTCCCCCCACCCCCCGTCCCTTGCTGGTTTGGCTGACCCTTGGCTGCCGACACAGTGAATTCCGGGCCCTTCCGAGTGGCCCAATCCGGGCTGTGAGCAACCGGAGCGTCTCGGGAAAGGGAGGCAAGACAAGGGTGTCCGCTCAGGGTGGGGGTTCCCCCGAAAGAGCCACCGAATTGTCCCAGCTGAGGACGTTGGCAGTTTAGTAATGACCCAGGTTTGGTCAAGGGATGCTTGAGGCTGCTGCCCAGAGTAAGGCCTGGTCCCTGCCAGGTGAGTGCTGTCCGCACGGACAGGCAGCCACCCTCCCAGACGAAGGCCTTTCTCCCCACCTGCTCTTTGCCCCTTGGCTGCTGGGCCCCCATGCAAGCAGCCCCGACCCACTGCAGGGACCCATGGCGGACACACCCTGGAGTGCTTTTTCGGTGTTGGCTGGAGCAGTGGCCGATCTAGGGGGTGGCAGAGGGGGCAAGAACCCTGGGCGCCGTCTTGGGGCCGTCTAGGGGGGCGCCAGTGGCCCCCACAACATTGTGTGAGTAGACCTGGGCTACGGAGCCCAGGTCTACTCATTGGGACCAGCCATGAGTAGACCTGGGCTCCCTCGAGGGGAGCCCAGATCTACCCGCGGTCGTTTCTAATGGGTAGACCTGGGCTTCCTCGAGGGGAGCCCAGGACTACCCGTGGCTGGTCCCAATGGGTAGATCTGGGCTCCCATGGGGGCGCACTTCTATTGGGTGCCCCGGGCACCATTTTGACTAGGTCCACCCCTGGGCTGGAGTTGCCAGCTCGGAACAATCTCCCCGAAACGAGGACCTCTGGATTTTGGTTGTGACACAACCAGTCCTCACCCCCGCATGACCTCTCATGGGCTGTGCCCCACTGGCGCCTGGCCGTTCACCCCCACTTCTCCTCCCACCCCAGCCGCCCACTCACCCCCGCCATTTCCCTCTATGCTCCCGCCTCCTTTGGCTTCCATGGAACTGGGCCATTCCCTTCAGTGATGCTACGTGCCCCTGTAGGACAAGGGCTGGCCGAGGGCCTGGTTTTCAGCAGGCTGAACCCCCAAGTGCTGATCTGGCTGAGTCGGGCCTGTGGTTCTAGGAAGATCTAGATGAAGGGCAGCCCGGATCCCTCCAGCCCCGAGTCCTGGAGTGTGACATTATTTAACCTGGAGTGTGACATTAATCCGTGGAACTCCTTGCCACAAGATGTGGTGATGGCGTCTGGAGTCCTGGGGTTCAGATGCTTCTGGGGTCGGTGCCCTTGTGTTGCCCCCCCCTTTCAGCCTCCCACCTGGAGCCCCTTTGATGCTCAGATTTGCCTCCCGCTGCCTCACTGCGGGGGCCTTTTGAGCGACCAAGATCCTCCCTTCTCAATAAGAGGAAACAGGGCAGGTAACCAGCCTTGCTCGGATGGTGCCCAGACCCCTCTGCCTCCGTTAGCGCAGGAGGAGGTCAAAGCAGCCTTACGTTTCTTGGAGGGACCCCCTTGCGGTGTGCGTGGCCAGGGTGGGAGGCTACGTGGACTCTCGCCATCGATGGTGCCACCGCCAAGTCCTGTAGGTGCCAACCTATGCCTGGAACCTTTGCTTTGGAACGCAGGCAGGGGCTTGGATGGCTGGGTTGCTCCCCAGAGATCAGAAAATCCTCGCACTCGGAAAACTAGCCTCTCAGGGGAAAGAGCTACAGCTTCTCAGGGAGCCTTGCTAGGCTTCCTGAGAGCTCTCTGGAGGTAGTGCCAATCCCTCCCGACTCCTCAGGTTTGTGGAGGAAGAAACTGGGATGTTGGTGGGACACCCCCCCCTCCTCTTTCCCTCTTCAAGTCCCTTGCAGGTCTCTTCTTCTGGTTGGTTCAGGCTGCTTTCAGTCGCTTTTTCTTTGAAAATCATCAACGTCCACCCCAGCAGCAGCTGTCCCTCCCCTTCCCCACAGCAAGGGAAACCCCTTGCTCCTGATGTGGGGGCTGGATAGAGCTCCTGGGGGTGCTGGGGAGTCCTGAGGCAAAGTCCCTGCATCCCCCCCCCTTCCTAGCGGTGCCCCTTGATGTTGCATTGGGTTCTAACACTCTTGCTGCCAGTGAACGTGCAGGGGTTGATTGGCCAGTGTCCAAGCCACTAGGAAAGTGCAGGGCTTTTAACATCTGGAGAGTGCAAAGCATCCGAATGGCACTGTTGTTGTTGCGCGTGTGTGCGCGCGCGTGAGTGGCAATATGATTTCTGCTCGGCCGCCCTAACAGCCGCGACGCCGTCTTGTATCCCCGCGCTGAAGCCCCTCCTCTCCTCTCCTCCTCTTTCGCAGTCTGCGGTGCCGGCTCCGAACTTCGCCATGCCCGTCACGGTTCCAGTGTCCAACCAGAACACCCTGCAGTTCAGCAGCCCGGGGGGGCTCCTTGGTGACCCAGTCCCTGGTGACCTCCTCGCTGACCGACCCCCGGCTCCTGTCCCCGCAGCAGCCGGCCCTCCAGCGCAACACCGTCTCGCCGGGGCTCCCTCAGCGGCCGGCCAGTGCAGGTCATGCTCTTTCCCTCCTTGGTTTCTCTTAAAATGTGCTTGCAGAGAGTAGGAATGAAATTTTCCAGCACCACCGAATCCGAAACTGAAAATCGCAACCAGGCATTGGTGGCCCTTATGCATTGAATCTTTTGAATGATGGTGTTGGGAGAAGACTCTTGAGAGTCCCCTGGACTGCAAGGAGGTCCAATCGGGCCATCCTCCAGGAAGTCCAGCCTGATTGCTCCCTGGAAGGACAAATCCTGAAGCTCCAATACTTTGGTCACCTCATGAGAAGAGAGGACTCCTTAGAAAAGAGTCCCTCCTGCTGGGAAAGATGGAAGGCAAAAGGAGAAGGGGGCGGCAGAGGAGGAGATGGTTTAGAGAGTGTCACCGAAGCGATGAACATGAAATTGGGCAAACTCTGGAAGCTGGTGGAGGACAGGGAGGCCTGGCGTGCTGTGGTGCAGGGGGTCGCGGAGAATCGGACACGAGTTAGCGGCTGAACAACAACAACAATTCATTGACTCATAGACTCATAGTGTTGGAAGGGACCTACAAGGCCATCTAGTCCAACCCCCTGCCTGTAGCAGGAAACCCTCCTAGAGCATCTCCAGCAGGTGCCTGTCGAGCCTCTGCTTGAAGGTCTCCAGTGAGGGAGAATCCACCACCTCCCTCCAGTGGCAATCTGTTCCACTGTCAAACCGCCCTTATGGTCAAGAAGAGAGGAAAGGACAGTCCGGTGCAGGATTCAAAAACTGGTGGCATAAAACCCAGTTGACCAGGAGAGAGAGAAGGGACAGTTATAGAATCATAGAGTCGGAAGTCCAACCCCCCTGCCTGTAGCAGGAAATCCTCCTAGAGCAGTGCCAAGGGGCTGTGATGGGCAGTTTCTCTGCTTCCTGTTTTCTCTTCCTGTTGTCCCTGCTTTCTCCTTGTCACAAGGCCAACCCAAAACCTCCTGGGGCTGAGGCAGCATCCCAAATTCGGCCCTCCCCTGTAATTGCTCCGCCCACTTTCTGGCTGGGAAAAGGAAGAGACGGGTAGAGGGGAAGAGGAAATGTGGCGAGGAGAGTTCTGGCCTAGAGTGTCTGAGATCCTCTCCTCCCCACTTCCTCTTCCTCTTTCAGTGCAGGAAGTGGAAGGAAGGGGGGCGCACCACCATGTTTTTATAAAACTGGGAGTGCTGATAAACGTTCCATTTGTCCCGTGAAGACGAGCCAGTGGCCCAAGAGTGCTCATTTCAGTGCGCTGAAGCCAGAGCAGCTAAGGAGGCTGGCCTGGTTGAAGGCCATGGTGTGTGGAATCTAACTCTGCCTGCCAATTGCTTTTCTTTAGGGGCGATGCTCGGAGGAGACCTGAACAACACAAATGGCGCCTGTCCCAGCCCAGTCGGTGAGTGTCGTTGAGAAGGGGCTGAGAGGCGTTGGCAGCTGGGCTGTGCTTTTGGAGAGAACACGCCGTCCCCCACCCAAAGCATGTCTTCCTTGGGGGTGGGTCCCTCTAGGCTCAGTGGGGCTTGCTTCAGAGCAAACCTGCCCTCTGGGTGCTAGTCTTCAGGATGGGGCAGTCAGCTTTATTTCTCTCTTGGTCTCTCTCTTCCTCTGTTTCCCGTCTCTCTTCCATGTTTCGGTGGAACATGAAGCTCACTGAGCTTTAGAGCACAATCCTAGCCTGGATTTAGGCCAGCACAGTGAGGCCAGCACAGTTTGGGCGGCACAAGGGACACCATAAAGTATGTTTGGACCACTCTTGGAGTCAGAGAGGTCAGCACACAGACGTGCGCCATCCACAGAGTGGTCCAAACACACTTTACAGCTGTCCAAACATACTTTGGGACGTGGTGGCGCAGCGAGTTAATCCGCTGTCGCTGGGCTTTCGACCGCAAGGTTGGGAGTTCGAGACTGCGTGACGGAGTGAGCTCCCGTTGCTTGTCCCAGCTCCTGCCAACCTAGCAGTTCGAAAGCACCTAAAATGCAAGTAGATAAATAGGAACCACTTTGGTGGGAAGGTGCGTTCCGTGCGCTACGGCGTAGAATCATGCTGGCCACCATGATTGGACAAAAACGCCGGCTCACAGGCTTTGAAACGGAGATGAGCACCGCCCCCTACAGTCGGTCACGACTAGACCATTTGGTCGTGGGGAAACCTTTACCTTTAAACATACTTTACATTTTCCCTTGTGCTGGCCAAACTGCAGGTAAGGATTGCGTTCTAAGGGCACGATCCAAACCTGCGCTGGTCCAGCCAGGCAACATTGGCCTGCATTGTATCCAGGTTAGGGTTGTGCTCTAAAAGTGACTGAGATAAAAAAAATATGGAAGGCTATGCCTTAGGGTGCACGTCCTGTAAAGAACCTTTGGACCACTCTCGGAGTCGGGGAGGATGGCGCACGTCTGTGTGCTGACCTCTCTGACTCCGAGAGTGGTCCAAACGCACTTTACGGTGTCCCTTGTGCTGGCCAAACTTTACTGGTCTAACTTGTGCCGGCCTAACTCCGGGTTGGGATTGCGCTCTTCAAGTTCAGTTTTGAGTTCCTGTTGGAACGTAAAGATTATTTCCTTCCCCTCCTGTGCTGGAGCAGGAAGGATGTGTCGTGATGCCCCTCTAGGAGTCCCCCAAAACCTCTGTGGTTGCTGTGGATGCTGCCGTTGTGGCTAGAATACTATCAGCCGAGGGTTGGGGATAACAGAAAGAGAACATAAGAACTTCAGAAGAACCCCACTGGATGTCTTCTTTGGGGCCCAACTACTCAAGCTGTGCCATAAACGTTATGCCACCCCTGTGGTCTGGACCCACCCAGTCCAGCTTCCTGCATCTCACAGTGGCCCACCCGATGCACACCAGAACACAAGATCCCTGCGTCCTGTTGCCGCTCCCTTGCGCCTGGCAGTTTAGAGACAGCCCACTTCTAAAACCTGGAGTTTGCGTATGCCCATCGTGGCTTGCAATCTGTGATGGTCTTTTTCCTCGAACAATCTGTCCGAACCCTCTTTTAAAAGCTTCCAGCTCAGGTGCTGTCGCCACACCCTGTGGCAAGGAGTTCCATGGAGTTCCAGATGCAGAAAGAGAGGGATAGATGCAGTCCTTTTGGCTATAAGCAAGCCTCACTTAATCAAAAGCCGAGACATCACCCTGCCAACAAAGGTTTGCATAGTCAAAGCGATGGTTTTCCCAGTAGCAATGTATGGATGTGAGAGCTGGACCATAAGGAAGGCAGAGCGCCGAAGAATAGATGCTTTTGAATTATGGTGTTGGAGGAGACTCTTGAGAGTCCCATGGACTGCAAGGAGATCCAATCAGGCAATCCTACAGGAAGTCCAGCCTGATTGCTCCCTGGAAGGACAAATCCTGAAGCTGAAGCTCAAGTACTTTGGCCACCTCATGAGGAGAGAGGACTCTTTAGAAAAGACCCTCATGCTGGGAAAGACGGAAGGCCAAAGGAGAAGTGGGCGGCAGAGGAGGAGATGGTTAGATAGTGTCACCGAAGCGATGAGCATGAAATTGGGCGAACTCCGGAAGCTAGTGGAGGACAGGGAGGCCTGGCGTGCTGTGGTCCAGGGGGTCGCGGAGAGTCGGACACGACTTAGCGACTGAACAACAACAAAAGCCTCACTGAGGGTTTCTGAAGGGCTCCTGCGTTTGTGGGTCTGGGTGCGGAGGCTGTAGACCTTGGGGTGCAAGTAGGCACCTTGCAGAAGCCAGGCAGTGGGCGCCGTTTGGGGAAGACGGAGCCGCTCAGTGGTTTCAGTCCAGGGTTAGGAGCTGCAGTCTGGGCAAGAAGGGTCCTGACCACGGATGGTGGCGGCGGCGGCAGCAGGTTTATGACACCGCCTGAGAGCCGCTGAGCACCAAAGAACAAGGATGGTGTTATTAAGGAAGATGTGCAGAGAGAAAAAATCTTTTGACAGTTGCGTTAGGCACAAGAAAGCCTTCTGTGTTGATAGAGTTGGGTGTGTCTGGGTGATGCAAAACAGTCTGGGCAGGCTGCCCTCGAGGAATGCCTCCACTCCTCCCCCTCCCCTGGATTTGGAAGAAGTTCAGTTCAGTTTAAATTCTTGTTGGAAATAAAAGTTATTCCCCTCCCTGCCCTCCCCTCTAGGAGGAAGAGTGTGTTGTGATGCCTTTCTAGGAATCTCGGCTCGCTTCCTTTAACCCTTAGACTCCCCAGGTGACTGTGTTTTGGAGGGGGTTGCCCCCTAAAGAAGGGGGGGGATGAAGCAGAAGTCTGGAAGAGAAGGTGGTGGGTTAGGGTATCCAGAGGAAGAGGGGATGAAGAGGAGGAGGGAGTGCAGAGGAGAGAGGTTTTTTAGGGTGCAATCCTCACCTGGAGTGAGGCCGGCACAGTTAGGCCAGCAAAGTTTGGCTGGCACAAGGGACACCGTAAAGTATGTTTGGACCACTCCCGGAGAGGCCAGCACACAGACGTGCCCCATCCTCCCTGGCTCTGAGAGTGGTCCAAGCCTGCTTTAAGGTGGCCCTTGTGCCAGCCAAAATCGGCTGGCCTAACATCAGGTTAGGATAGCACCCTTGCTCTCTGAATTTGGAAAAGGAAGAGGCTTTCGCCCACCCCACCCATCACAGTTTTGCTCCTCTCCTCCTTCGTTTTTGGCTTTGGGAAGCAAGAGACAGCAGCACTGTTGCCCTGAGAGTGATAAACACCGAAAACTCCACTTTAGGGAAATGGCAAAGGAAGAAAAGCTAGCCAGGAGGAAAGGAACTCTGGGGGAAAAAACCCTCCCCTGCCAGGCAGGCGTAATGACTGGCTTTGAGAAGCTGCCCTTGGCGAGAAGGCAGGGACGAGGATGGGGTGGGTGTGACCCGCGTTCTGAGGGCCCGGGCGGCTGAGTCCGGACCAGCCAGTTTTCCCCTCCTGGTTTTTAATTAGAGGCTGCGCTCGTGCCTCCGATCGCTGGCTTGACCTTGTCGGCTCACAAACCGGTCTTTAGGAATGATCCCGGTCCGTGTGCGAGAGATGGAGCCGGAGCCGCTCCTAAATGCCTCGGTAATTACTGCCTGGCCCTGGGCAAGGAGGGTCCTAATTGGCTGTTGAGACACCCTCGCCCTGTGATTAGGCGCTTGCTCGGAGGGGCTGGGCCTCTCGGGGCTGTAATCAGGGTCTGGAGGGGAGAATTTTGGGAGGTGCCGCTTTTCCTGCCTCAGTGGTGCTGAGGAGCGACAAGTAGCCCTTACCTGAGTCCTGTCTCTTTCCACTGCTGGGACCAGAGGAGTGGCCCCCCACCTTCGCTGCAGTTGCACCTGTTGGAGACTTTCCTAGGCGAAGGGCTTGATGTCATGTGGTCTGGGCTAGCTGAGTCCTGGGCGCCCCAAGCAAAGGGAGAAGAGCAGTGGTGTCATCTAAATGATTTAAGAAAAGATTGGCACATGTTGGGACCCGCCCACCGGAAGTGACGTCATAAGCCGGAAGTGAGGTCGTAGCAGGAAGGGACATGAAAAAAGCTCTTTTTGAGGCCTCAGACAATTTTAAACTGACCCAACAGTTGCAACAGTATTCCACAGCACCCCCAGAACACGTTAAGGAGGCCTGGCATCATGTTAAAGTGACCCAACAGTTCCAAAACCCCAGAGCAGCTCATTTTTCAGTGGCAAGGCAAGGCAAGGCTCCGCTCGCTGCCTGCCTGCCTGCCTGGCTCTGAGAACGTGCAGGCAACTCAAACGTGCAGGGGGCGGAGTCGATGAGTGGGTGGGCGAATGGGCGGGGCCAGCCATAATCCTAGAAACCAGTACTTGCGTACCCCCGCGTACCCCCTGCATGACATCACTGGAGAAGAGGCCCTCTTCGGTGGTGGCCCCAGATCTTTGATGGCCTCTCTCTTACCTCAGTGAGTCACTGTGCTGAGAGTGGCAGCGTGGGGGGGGCAGGTTCTCCTGCCCACCCTGCAGCCATTTTTGGCCCAGTTGGGCACCACGCAGAGAGAGGCCGCCCACTCCTTCCAAAGCGGAGGATCGGGCAGCCGTTCTCCGAGTGGCTCGGCTGCAAGCAAGGGGGCAAGGACCACGGTGAGTGCAAGGGGGCCACCCGGGGTCGCGACACCCCCTAGCCCCCGATCGGCTCTGCGAGTGGCCCAGTTCTACCAAGCTCGGCCATCTTGGCTTGCCCAAAATCCAAGGTGACAGCAGCCAGGCAGGGGCGAGGCGAATGAGAACGCAGCCCGGGGCAGAGGGCAAAACGATCAGTGATGTCATTCAGGGGGAACGGACCAGAACGGGCGTTCCGGATCCTAACGGGCTCCGTGGCTGGTTCCGGGTTCCCGACAAGTGCCAATCAAAAGTGAGTTCCTGTTCCTAAATCATTTGAATGACACCACTGAAAACGATGCCCCGGAAGTTACGTCACAACAGGAAGGGGCATCGACGCCGGGTTTGTGTTTTCTTGGGGTTTTTTTTGGCCGTAACGTTGGTTTGGTGGGACGACGAGGTTACGCTCCAGTTTGTGTTGTTACGTTCTGCATGAAAATTCTGCACTGAGGGCCCAGTCCTGAGCTGCGCTGGAATGGCGAGGCCGGGGGGCCTGTGCCATATGCAGCGCACCTTTGGTGCACTGTGGAGCCTCCCCGGGACAATCACACCCTTGCCCCCCCCGGGGGGGGGGGAATCCAGTCTTCCCATAGGTTTTTACATATCTCCGCCTGATAAATAGCAGGCACACAGCCTGGGGATGGAGGCTTGGACGCTTACCAGCTGCATTCCATCTCCACCCCCCTGCCCGCTCCCCCGAACCGCCCTCCCCACGCCCAGAAGCACTCTTTCGCCAGCCTCGTTCAGCTGGCACAGGAGTGGCGCTGCTGGTGTGCGGGTGCCGGTCAGTGCTCCCACATCGGGCCTAGCGACGTCGGGCCGATGCAAGCACGCATTGTGGGAATTGTGCCCCGAATGAAACGTAACACGACACTGTTACTCCTACAGATCGTGGTTTTAACACCCCACGGTGTTTATATGACAAGGATATTTTTGATTTCCGTATGCTTGGCCATAACCTTCAGTGGAGTAAAGATATTATACTCTGGTTTCGTTGCAGTCTTCATTAAGGGCACATTCCTAGCCTGGAGTGAGGCCGGCACAGTTAGGCCAGCAAAGTTTGGCTGACGCAAGAGACTCCATCAGTGGTGTCATCCAAATGATTTAGGAACAGGTACTCACTTTTGATTGGCACTTGTCGGGGTCCGCCCACCGGAAGTGATGTCATGATTGTTGCCATGGATGTGATCATGTTTCTAATAACTTCAGCTTGTGGTTAGTGTTGATTTAACTTCTATTGCTTTGCTTTCTAGAGATGTGTATATACATATTTTGCTTCAACTGTTCCCTGGTTAAATAGCAGGGGCCAGCTTCGAGTGGGCGGGGCCAGCTCAACTTCTAGGAACCGGTACTCGCGTAGTGGTGCGTAGTGGGTGCATGACATCACTGGACTCCATAAAGTATGTGTGGACCACTCTCGGCGTCGGAGAGGCCAGCACAGAGACATCCGCCATCCTCCCTGACTCCAAGAGTGGTCCAAACGCACTTTACGGTGGCCCTTGTGCCGGCCAAACTTTGCTGGCTTAGTTTATGCCGGCCTAACTCCAGGTTAGGATTGCGCTATAAATTACCTTTCCAATGATACATAATGGTATTATTATTCATGGTAGTATTATTCATAATTGCCAACTTTTTCACAATTTTGGCCACGCGTATCAAGCTCAGTTTGTTGCCCCCCCCCAAAGCTTGTTGCCTGGTGCAATCGCACCCCTCCCCCTGCCCCACGGTTGCTCCGCCCCTGTGTCTGAGCCAGCTAGTAAGAAGAGGTTATGGGGGGGGGGGAATCCCGCTGTGCCTCTATGAGTTCAGTTTGAGAACCGTGGCTTTGTGCCCTGAGCTGAGGGGGCTCGATGACATCATCATCGTCCGTTGGGGGCCCTTTCTTTAGGGGAAATGGCTTAAGACAGGTGCCCCCCCCCAAGCCTGCCCTGCCCTGGTGTGGAGCCCTGAGCGCTAGCTATTTATTTTTGGGCTGCAAACATTTAATCCATTCATTGGCTAGATGAGATGGGTTAAAATGCTGCCCTTATTAATGAGACAGCCATTTTTAAGAATTGTTTTTAATGCATGTATTTATAAAACTAAAGACCCACCTAGTCCAGCTTCCTGTATCTTACAGTGGCCCACCCGAAGCCTCAGGGGGCACACAAACCACAGGTACCTGCATCCTGCGGCCACTCCTTTGCACCTGGCATTCTGAGGCAGCCCACTTCTAGAACCCAGAGGTTGCGTATCTCCATCGTGGCTTGTCACCCGCAATGGACTTCGCTTCTATACATCAGGCTAATCCCCTTTTGAAAGGCATCCAGGCCAGACACCCGTCACCGCATCCTGTGGCAAGGAGTTCCGCAGACTAAGTACGAGCTGGGTCAAGGAATATTTCCTTTTGTCAGTTCTAACTGTCCCAACCCTCCGGCTGCAAGTCTGTCCACACTTTCGTGGGAGTAAAGTCCCACTGAACTCAATAGGGCTTGCTTCTGAGTAGACACGCCTGGGATGGTGCCCTCAGTGTTGGTGGGTATCCCTTGGTGCTGGTGTTGTGAGCAAAGGGCCGGCCAGGCAGGAGTCGGTCGGGTCCCCGCAGGCATCATCATCGAGATACTGGTACCGGGTGCAAGGGAGTGGCCGCAGGATGCAGGCGTCTTGTTGTCTTGGGTGCTCCCTGAGGCATCTGGTGGGCCACTGTAAGGTACAGGAAGCTGGACTAGATGGGCCTTTGGCCTGATCCAGCAGGGCTGTCCTTATGTTCTTAAGGCCCCCGATTGTGTTTACCTCATATTTACCTCAGAAATTTACCTCAGAATGTCAGATACAAGGGAATGGCAACGGGATTCAGGCATCTTGTGGTCTTGTTTGCTCCCTGAGGCACCTGGTGGGCCGCTGTGAGATACAGGAAGCTGGACTAGGTGGGCCTTTGGCCTGATCCAGCAGGGCTGTTCTTATGTTCTTACGTTCTTATGAGTTTGACGGCCTTGGGCTTGGGAAGGAGGCGCCATGCCATGTTTGTGGCTCGCCTAGGTGAGCAAACCGCCGCGGCTGGGCTCTGCCGGCCACTGCTCAGCTCGGTCCCTGTCCCTGTCATTCATCCGCCCTGACAGCCCCCACCCCCCTCTCTGCTCGAGCTCCAAAGCAGCCCCCGTATCAGCTGTCACAGGCGGCTGCTCCAGTTGGTGACTTGGCAGGGGCCCTGAATGTCACCATTAACGTCACCCAAACATTCCCCTCATTCCAGGAAACAGGAGCCAGAGGAGAGCTCCGGGGGTGGGGTGGGGGGAGAACAGACCCTTAGCGAGAGCTTGCCGAGCCAGCAGGGGACTTTCTCAGGCCCTCGTGGCTCCTTCTGTGGAGGCCCCTGGCAAAGGACGTGCGGGGGGTGGGTGGGCGGAGTGCGACCCTACCTGTTAGCCCCTCCCCGGGCGTCACCCAGAGATTGATAGATGGAGTAGCTGGTGAGTCCATTTCTCTCCGCTTGCCCACTCTGCTTTTTCTCCACCCTTTTGTGAAGGCAGCTTCGCAGCAAGACAAAACAGACTGCGCAATCAATCAATCAATCAATCAATCAATCAGTCAATCAGTATTTATATACCGCTTTTCAACACAAAGTTCACAAAGTGGTTTACAAGCCCCCAAAATCAAGTGAAATGGCTCCCTGTCTGCAAAGGGCTCGCAATCTGGAAAAAAAGAATGCAGACCCCCCCCCCCCACAGCAACAGCCACTAGAAAAGACACAGTGCAGGAGTGAAGAGGGACAATTGCTCTCCCCCCTGATAAATCTAAGAGGAGCACCACTTGAAAAAGGGCCTCTTGCCCAGTTAGCTGGGGGTTACCTGGGATTGAACCTCAAATCCAGCAAAAAGCAGTGCAATTAAGGGCACTGTCAACCAAGCCCCACCCCCACCCACCCACCGGGAGGTCTCTGGTGCTCCTTGATCCCACAGGCACCTCTGTCCGTGGTTGGCTCTCACCCCACAAGAGGGCAGATGCCAGTGTTTTGGGCTCTTGTGATGGTCCGGATGCCTGTTTCTGGCTGCTTGAGATCCGTCAAGAGGCCCCCTGGAGAGAAGTGCAGACCAGGAGCTTTGTGGCCGCTAGGCGTGAGCTGGTGCTCACAGCACCCAGTCCATGGCAGGCAGAGGCGTTTCTACAGGGATGGCAAAGCTCTAAGTGTTGCAAGGAGCCTTACCCTGCCATGCAAATCCCTCCTCTCCCTTGCTGCTGTAGCCAGGAAGCAACGCCAAGATGTTGCTGTTCCCTGTGAGGATTGGCTAAAACGGTGCAGGAGAGGAGTGATTTCCACTGCAAGGTGAGGCTTCTTGCAAAACTTAGAGCTTTGCCATCCCTGTAGAAACGCCACTGATGGCAGAGGTGAGGTTTCTGGGGCAGTTTGCTGGGAGTTCTGTACCTCTAGTGTCGCAACACTGGGGACAGACGCTTGGTTCTGGTACTTGTAGCCACATGTAGGTAACAGGCACCTGCTCTGAGGTCCCTGCTGAGGCCAGCCCCCCCCCCAAAAAAAATTAGGACAGTGTTTCCCTTGGGTGGCAGCAACCCAGAGCTCTCCTCCTCGTCTCTCTCTTCTCCAGAGGTCTGTCATTTGCTCCCTGGTGGTTCTCCCTTGCCTGGCCAGTCGGTTTCATGGCCACAGTGGCCTGCCCCCAGACCCCCGCCTAGCTGGAGGCAGAGTCCTGTACACTCCTGCCCAGAGGCTTCTGGTGGGGACTAGAATCCTGAACGACAGCGTGTGTCAGCTACTCACTCACGCAATTTTTAAATGAAGGACATTCACTGAGATTGAGCATTTGGGAGAATTAGAACAGGCGAGAGAAAATATTCCTTGGCCCATCGTGCCTGGAGCCGGTGGAACTCCTTGCCACCGGATGCAGTGGTGGCCTCTTAACGTCTGCGCATTTCTCAGGGGATTTGGACAGATCTCTGGGGTAGAGGTCCATCGCAGGTTGCATGCTGCGGTGGGCACGTGCCAGCTTCTGGTTCTAGAAGTGGGCTGCCTCTGCATGCCAGGCACAAGGGAGCGGCAACGGGATACAAGGAGCTTGTGGTCTTGGGTGTTCCCAGAGATGCAGGAAGCTGGACTAGGAGGACCTTTGGCTCTTTTTAGGCTGGACTAGAAGGACCCAGTGGGGCTCGTTTTAGGTTCTTATGTGGGATCCCCTCAAGGCAAGGTGGGGGGGGGGGACAGCGATTGGCGCACAACCATGACCAGGAAACAGGGGCTGCCCCAACTGATAGGAGCAGTCGGAGCCTGAAGGCCTTTGCATTTGACCCAGAACTGAGTAAAAAGGCTGCCTTTCCAGGCTGGGAATTGGAACTGTACAATATCTGAAGGTGGAATCAAAGGGTGCCAGCGTTCCCCCCCCCGCCCCAATAAAATGTGAGAACATGCAGGCTCTGGCTGAAGGGGGTCCACAATGAGTCCAGCTGCTCTCCCCCATAGGGTGCCTCTGAGCCGGGCAGGAGGGGCAGGCAATTGGGTTTGGAAGATAGACTGCCTCTGGAGATGGAGGCTCTACTGGAGCGTCATGACAAATGATGTGGTGGTGCAGGAAAGGCTTGAGATGGGAGGCAGCCTAGCCACAGCTTCCGTGTGGGCTGCCCCCCTCCCCAAGGTGCCCCCTACAGCAGTGTGGAAAGGGAGGGGTGCCTGTCTAGTTGCAGAGGCTCTGCCCACGTCTGGTCCTTGTTTGCTGTTGTAGAATCAATCCTAGAACTGGGAAGCACAAGGTCATGTAGTCCACCCCCCTGCCTGCTTCTGGAAGTCCGGTCCCCCAGAGGTCTGCTTGCCTTCCTCATTGATGTCTCTTTGCTGGGCGGCAAAAACCCCTTTTAAGCAGCTGTTTCAGTTAGATTAATGTCCAAGTAGGTGAATTGGTTTCCCCCCCCCTCTGCGCAGTTCATAGAATCATAGAGTTTGAAGGGACCCACAAGGTCGTCTAGTCCAACCCCCTGCCTGGAGCAGGAAATCCTCCTAGAGCATCTCCAGCAGGTGCCCGTTGAGCCTCTGCTTGAAGGTCTCCAGTGAGAGAGAAACCACCACCACCCTCCAGTGGCAATCTGTTCCACTGTCGAACCGCCCTTATCGGCAAGAAATTCTTCCTGATGTCCAGCCAGCATCTCCTCTCTTGCAGTTTGTACCCCTTGGACCTAGTTCTGCTGCCAGAGGTGGCTGAGAAACAAGTTTGGGTACAAACTGCAAGAGAGGAGATTCCGGCTGGACATCAGGAAGAATTTCTTGACGATCAGGGCGGTTCGACAGTGGAACAGATTGCCACTGGGGGGAGGTGGTGGATTGTCCCTCACTGGAGACCTTCAAGCAGAGGCTCGACAGGCACTTGCTGGAGCTGCTCTAGGAGGATTTCCTCCTCTAGGCAGGGGGTTGGGCTAGATGACCTTGCAGGTCCCTTCCAACTCTAGGATTCTGTGAGGTTTGCCCCTTCTTCTTCCATCAGACAGCCCTTCCGGTCTTTGAAGAGTGCCGTCATATCCCCTCTCTTCTCTAGGCTCAGCAGACCCGGTTCCCTCGACCTTTCCTCGCAGGGTTTGTCCTCCAGCCCTCCGATCCCCCTCCTCCTCTGAACCCCCTCCACTGTGGCTGCGTTTTCCCCCAAGTGAAGGTGCTCAGAACTGGACCCCGGACTCCAGCTTTGAGTAGGGTCAGATCAGGCAAGTGGTCAGAAGATTTAGCCGAGAGGGTTACTGCCTCCGTTTGCCCGAAGATAACAGCTGAAGATCTGAAGGTCGTGAGCTCGGGACTGCCGGAAGTCTCTGTGAGCGGCAGACCTTGCAAACTGCAGCTGATCAAAAGCTGAGTTCCAGCTGCCTCGTGGGAGGAGGAGTGTGCTGAAGTCAGCTGCGTCTCTGGTGGGAGCAGGGAAGCCTCTTATCAGCCAGCAGAAGACAGACAGATGGCTAAGAAAGAAGGCTAAATCCAGAAAGAAAGATCTGTATGAGTGTCGTTCTTGAAAGATAGAACATTTCTGTAAATTGTAAAAACCTTCGGGTTTGTGAATAAAAGTCTGCCTATGTAAACCGCCTTGAGTTACAATCATTAGAGATATCTAGTGATCTTAAGAAAGGCAGTATATAAATACATGTATTATTATTATTATTATTATTATTATTATTATTATTATTATCCTGGGCTTCGCGCCCACTGACCCTGTTTTGATGCGGCTTGTCTCCTTCGTGGAAGAGGCGCACTGTCGTTTCCGCCGACGGACGACGATTCCTCCAAAAAGCCCCCTCTCTCGGTTCTTTCCCTGCAGGGAACGGCTTCGTCAGCGCCAGAGCCTCTCCAGGGCTGCTCCCGGTGTCCAACGGCAACAGCCTGGGCAAGGTCATCCCGCCGAAATCGCCACCGCCGCCTCCGCCGCCCCCCTCCCACGGCACCCAGCTGGCGGCCATCAACCGCAAGCCAGACCTGCGCGTCATCACCTCACAGAGCGGGAAGGGGCTCATGCACCACTTGGTGAGTGTCGGGGCGCACGGCCGTGCTCAGGGGTTCGCCCGGGACCCACCACCCACCTTCCTTGCAGAGTCGCGCTTAGTCCATCTGTTGGACAGAGTGACAGGACCGTTGCGTCGCGGATAACTGTGGGTTAACAGATGGGTCCCAGTACTAGACATCTTGTATCCCAATATATGTACATTTATATTAGATGTACTTTTTTAAAAAAAATGCGAAAGTGGGGTAAGGGCTGGGATAAGAGGCTTAGCATATAGAACATGGGGTTTGTGGCCCCGTTATACAGTCGAACCTCTTTTATCCGCGGGGCATCCGTTTCTGCACCCACCGCGGATACGAGAATCCGCAGATGTTCAAATTCTAATTCAAGTAGTACTTATATACTGCTTTTCAATACCAAGTTCACAAGGCGGTTTACCAAGTTAAATGGCTCCCTGTTCCCAAAGGGCTCACAATCTAAAAAATGCAAAACACCCCCAGCAACAGCCACTAGAAAAGACACTGTGCAGGGGTGAAGAGGGACAATTACTCTTCCCCTGCTAAATATTAGAGGAGCCACCACTGGGGAAAAAAGTGCCTCTTGCACAGATAGGTGAATCTGCACCACTTTTGGTTCGATGAGCAAACCCTAAGGGGCTTTCTGAGGCCTTCAGAAAAGCCTTCCTGTTTCATAGAATCCTAGCGTTGGAAGGGACCCACAAGGTCATCTAGTCCACCCCCCTGCCTGCAGCAGGAAATCCCCCTAGAGCATCTCCAGCAGGTGCCTGTTGAGCCTCTGCTTGAAGGTCTCCAGTGTGGGAGAATCTACTACCTCCTTTTGGCAAACCGACTTTCCCACCGGTATCCAGAGCATCCTTGGTTCCTTGGAGACCTTAGTCTCTTTATTGCCCAGTTATAGAGGGGGGCAAATAACAGGATGCAAAAAAAACAAAAACCCTGACACAAATGTCCATGGATGTCAATGATCAGGATGCATTTGACCAGGTCTCCATCGTCCAGGATGCAAAGACTCTTGTATTGTTGGATAAATGTGGGTCATAACTGTGTCTTGTGAGAAAGCCTATCCCGGCTGGTCTCATCCTATCTTCGTATTAGTTTTTGTTAAGGCACCACAGTCAAGAGGTCAGAACCTCTTGCATGTTGCATGTGCTGCAACTCTTCCAATCAGTGCTGCAAACATTTCGCATCTGCTGTTGGAGACCACATCCTCCTCCTCCTCCTCCTCCTCCTCCTCCTCCTCTCAGAGGAAGAGCAACCATGTTAGTTAGCTGTGGCTAAACCAGCCCAGAGGCTTGTGGCACCTGAAAGAGGAACCAGTTTATTGCTATGCAGCAGAAGATGGTCTTCACTTGGCCCTCTTTGAAAGCTCCTCCTGAACTACTTTGCTTTGTCTCCAAGATGCTGAAGGCATAGATCAGAATGATCAGAGATTGAAATTTTATTTCAGCAGGCTTTTAGTTGCTGACAGGCTGGCTGGCTGGCTTTTTTTTTTGCATTTTTTTATATATATTTTATGATCCTAGGGATTAATTTGTTGTATGTTGTATTTTTAATATTGTTTTTATTGTCTTTTAATACTGTTTTTAATTTGTTTTTTACTGTGCTTTTAACCTTGTAAATGCCGCCTTGAGGGCCTTGTGGCGGAAAGGCGGGATACAAATCAAATAAATAATAATAATAATAATAATAATAATAATCCCGCAGATCTCAATCTGCATTCGTGTGCATCTAAAATCATTCTAAATACAAAAATATTTTTCAGTGATGGATGTGTGGGCTTCTTAGCAAGCATGCTTGTGGAAGAGGTGCTTGCTCTCAAGTGGGAGAGAATGCCTCTTCCCCCCTGCAGAGTTTGAATAGACCCAGAGGCTCTCGAATATTTTAGAACAGGACCAGCTTTTTAGAACGACGATCTGTCAGAACCCACTGGAAGTGATGTCATTAACCTGGAGGTTATGTCATGACCGGAAGTGACATCATCAAGCAGGAAGGTTCTTAATACCCCATATGACAGAATCGAACCAATCAAGGAAGTAAATTAAAAGTTTACAATAAGTATAAGGTTAAAAATTTACTTAAAGTAAAGAAGAATGCTCCTCACCCTTCCAAGCAGTTGCTGATCTGTTTTTATAAAATTCCCCAAACATCCCAAAGGATGCAGTCATAGCCACGTTTACCTAGGAGTAAGCCCCATTGACTGTCATTGTTAAAAGCACATACATATTAGCCTTTTAAAAGTACAGAACTGTCATATTTCCCCAAATGCAGTCACAGCGTCAAGTCTAATATATTTTTAAAAATGCACATTGAAATGAATGGGGACCCACCAGAAATTTGTTCATGGCCCACAGTTTGAATAACACTGGAATAGAGCATTTGTGTTTCTTTTCTTTTTAAAAAGTCTTAAAAATCTGCTGCCTTCTTAAACAAGGGCACTCTTTTTGTTCATAAGATGTGTTTGATAAATCAAGCTTGACAGATGCTGGGATATCCGTGAAATTAAAAGGGCCTCTGTCATCTGCCTCTTGCCTCAGCCCTGTCCAGATTGCCTCCTGTGCCCCACGTCCTGGGTTTGGAGGGGGTAACAGAGCCAAAGAGAAGAAAACCTCTGGCTCGTTAGCCCACCCCTCCCCTCCCACCCCCGCTCAATTCCCCTGCCGCAGGACAGCTCATGGGGAGCTGCCATCTTGAAGTGCCACACTTAAAACCTTATCCAAGATGGCGGCACTTTTGTCTGCTGCTTTGGCAGCCATCTTGGCCAGGGGCTGCTCGCCACCGTCGGGCAGACCCGGCCTGTTCCTTTTCTCTGTTTTGGCCGTGGGACTACTCCGTTGGGAATACGACGGTCCAGGGTCGCCCCATAGGGCTGGAAGTCGGGTCACAGTGAAGGGTTAACCTTGACTCCTTTCCTCAATTTCATTTTTATTCTGCACGCAGACGGAGGAACACTTGGACCTGGTGAGTGGCGCTGCTTGCCTGTGTGTGAGTGCGTGCGTGCCTGCCTGCCTGTACTTCCCTGTTTGAAGTGTGTGCTCCTCCAGTTGAACACCCCCCCCCGCCCCGTCCTCGGAAGAGCAAGGCAGGTCCTCCCACGAAGGACAGGAGGGATTTGCAGACGGTCCCTTGCTCCAAGAGGCCTTCGGGCCAGTGTGATCTGGGAGGGCTGGCCCCAGACCTCCGGACAGCTGAGGCAGCAGGCTGGACACCCCCTCCTGACCGCCCCCACATTTCCTCCTCCCCACTACACTGTAAAAGGGGTAGGGGAGGAAAGTGGGGAGCTGGGGTCCGAGTCTCCTACACACACACACACACACACACTCCCTTTTTCAGTCTAGGGAGTGTATATAGGAGGGGCCTTGCATGTTGGCAGACGTTGCAGGGGGGCCCTCCAAATGCAGCCCACCCCACCCCGGACCACTTCACCTCATAGGGCCAGACCTGGTTTGCACACAAACGAACACCCCCCCCCCTGCCTTGCTCCTGAACGGCCCAGAACGGCCAAAGCTGAGGCTCCCCGGTGTCCCTCTGCATGCTCAGAGTGCCTGCCCCTCTTCCTCCGCTGTTTTCCTGCTTGTCCCCGTCCCCGTCCCGGTCCCACAGTTCTGGTTGTGTGAATTCAGTGCCTGGAAAAAAAAAAGGAGATGGATTCTGTACGATCCGCTGAGAGAGAAATCT
The DNA here is from genome assembly GCA_029204185.1 of Lerista edwardsae. Taxonomy (NCBI): domain Eukaryota; kingdom Metazoa; phylum Chordata; class Lepidosauria; order Squamata; family Scincidae; genus Lerista; species Lerista edwardsae. The sequence continues at coordinate 646,131 of JAJKFI010000181.1, read as the reverse complement.
GGGGCAGAAGGCGAGATTCTGCAAAAGCTTTTTTTCTGTTTTTGAAAGGAGATGGATGAGAGGGATCTTAGGGTGTGTGTGTGTGTGTGTGTGTGTGAGTGAGTGAGTGAGTGAGTGAGAGAGAGAGAGAGAGAGAGAGAGAGAGAGAGAGAGAGAGCAAAGGGCCGGAGCCAACGTGGTGAGATGAGCTCACACACTTGTGCTCTGCCTTGGCAGAGAGCGCAATCCTAACTTGGAGTTAGGCTGGCACAGTTAGACCAGCAATGTTTGGCTGGCACAAGGGACACTGGTATAAAGTATGTCTGGACCACTCTCAGGGTCAGAGAGGCCAGCACACAGACATACGCCATCCTCTCTGACTCCAAGAGTGGTCCAAACGTGGGCCTTGTTCCAACCAACCTTTGCTGGCCTAACTGTGCCGGCCTAACTCCAGGAATGCACTCTAAAGCTCAGCACCAAGGAGGGGAGAAGTAGCTTCATTGATGAGAAATCGCTTTGGATTGGGGGTGCTGGGCAGTGAAAGGAGATCTTGAGAGTGTGAAGGGCAGGAGGGGGGGGGAGTCCTGGTTGTGTGGTGTCAACACACATTTGGAGAGCATTTGCTTATGTTATTTCTCATTATACAGAGCAGCACACAGAGATTTTCCCCTCACACCACAGTCCTGAACGGTTGGAGGGTGGAGGGTCCCCTGTCGGGGGATGCTGTAGCAGTTGCCTGCAAATGTCCAAACTCTCACCTTTTGTAGTGGGCGAGATGATGAGAGCAGGGATTGGCAAACCACAGAGCTTTGTGGTTGAGCTAGGTTTTGCAGCCGGCAATCTCCAGCCCTAACCACTGGACCACCCTGTTCTCTGAGCACAAAAGGTTCTAGAAGAGGTTCTAGAAGAGGAGGGGATGGGCAGGGATAAGGCCCCTTTGTCCTCAGCATGGCCTGGCCAATTGAGGAACGGCGTGTGATTTCCCCCCCCCCAATTGCAAGGACGTGCGTCACGTTCTTTGAGATTCGTACCTAAGCAGCTTGGCTTGTTTTTAGAGGTGCTTGAAAACGGTGGCGATTTTAAAAAAAAAATTGTGGCATTAAAATGCAAAACGTGTTGTGTTGCGTCTTTGTTCACAACTGCACACCTGATCCCAGTGTCCCCTGTTCATCGCCAGTGAATATTGAGATATTTGACAAATGCAGTGTTTGTGCGTTTTTCTTGCAATGCAAAATGTGGTGTGGTGTGTTTTTGTGTAGTTATTAACAAAAACAAACACCTCGACCCCGTCCCCAGTGACTTAGCTCTTCAGAGCCTGCTTGGCCAGTTGAGTCAGCCCCCTGACCCACACCAGCTCCCTATATAATGAGTTTCTTCCCCTCTTTCTCCGCTCTTCCAGCAGAACACACAGAGGCTTGTCGTATCTCAATCTACTCATGCGTTGACCACACCAGTTGTTTCAGTGGCCACTCCGAGCCTGCTGACACAAGGGTTGCCCTTCTCGGCCATGCCCACAGCATACAACACAGGTAAGGTTCCACACCTGGTGTGGATGTGGGGGGGGGAGCCTCCCTCCTCGTCCTTCTGTTCCAAAAACAGCCGTGGGAAAACAAGATGGCAGCCCAGGCAGATTCAGGCTATGCCATGTGCAGATCATGTGTAAATTTGTCTGTGGAACTCCTGGCCACAGGATGTGGTGATGGCACCTGAAGGCCTAGATGTTTTTAAAGGGGGATAAGACAGATTGAAGGGGGAAACATTCATTGCAGATTACAAGGCACGATGGGTGTGTGCAACCTCCTGGTTCTAGAAGTAGCCTGTCCTGGAATTCCAGGTGCAAGGGGGTGGCAACAGGATACAGGGAGCTTGTTGTCTTGTGTGCTCCCTGATTGGGCATCTGGTGAGCCAATGTGAGGTACAGGAAGCTGGACTAGGTGGCAGAGGCGTTTCTACAGGGAGGGCAGAGCTCTAAGTTTTGCAAGGAGCCTTACCCTGTCATGTAAATCCCTCCTCTCCCTTGCTGCTGTAGCCAGGAAGCAACGCCAAGATGTTGCTGTTCCCTGTGAGGATTGGCTAAAACGGTGCAGGAGAGGAGTGATTTCCACTGCAAGGTGAGGCTCCTTGCAAAACTTAGAGCTCTGCCCTCCCTTAGATCTGCCTGTGCTAGGTGGGCCTTTGGTCTGATCCAGCGGGGCTCTTCTGAGGTTCATATATTATTATGAGTCCTGCAGGGGCGAATCTATTTGAAAGGGCGCCCATGGCACCCAATGAAAATGCGCCCCTAGGGGCACGCAACGTCATGACGTCACATTGTGACGTCATGACATAGTGCCCCGCCCCTTCTAAGAGGCGCGTTCTGTTCGCTCGTGCCGGCCTTAAAGGGCCAGCAGGAGCAAACAGAACGCGGCGCCGCCCAGCGCCCCGTCCCCCTTGAGAAGCGGGAGGGGGCGCCGGGTGGCAGCACGTTCTTCTCACTCCAGCTGGCTCTTTAAGGCCAGCCGGAGCGAGGAGAATGCGGCGCAGGGAGCGGGCGGGCCGTGGGCGCCATTTTGGGGGGGCGGGCACCATGTGAACGGTGCCCCCTGCAAGATGGCGCCCATGGCTCATGCCACCCCCTGCCACATCCTAGTTACGCCCCTGGAGTCCTGAACTTGGTGACCAGTACAATGTACCTTGCTGCTTTCCCATGCTGTGTGTACAAACCCTGGCTGTTGTGTACGGAATACCCTTTCGAGTATTCCTGTTCCCTGGGTTGGGAGAGGATTAGAAAATGTGACGGTCCAAAAGCTTTCATGAGAACCTCAGGCGAGCCCTGCTGGATTCAGGCTCAAGACACACCTAGTCCAGCTTCCTGCGTCTCACAGTGGCCTAGCAGATGCCTGCGGGAGTCCACAAGGCAGGGCAAGATTCCCGCATCCTGTTGCCACTCCCTTGCACCTGGCATTCAGAGGCAGACTACGTTGCATGGCTGGTGTAACCAGTGATGGACTTTTCATCCACCCATCTCCCCAGCCCCCCCTTTCAAGGCTTCTAGGTCAGACGCCATTGCCGCATCCTGTGGCAAGGAGTTCCACAGATTAACGACATGCTGGAGTCCAGACATATTTTTGCCTGCCACTGTCACCTCCTCCACGCTCCTCCTTCTACTCAGTTTCCTCTTCCTTGTCAGGGAGAAGGACCCATGGAGGGTGGGGGCACGGGTGGCCTGTGCGGTCTGAGGCAGCCCACCCTGGCTCGTGGGCCAGTCCCAGACAGCATGCTCATCCGAGCCTCCTCGCACTGGGAGAGCCGCTAGTGGAGTTTGGCAGGGACAGGCCCCAGCGTTTTGTCTGTGACTTTGGCAGCTGCTCAAGGGTGGCTTTCGGGTGAATTGTGACACCAGAAGGTGGAGGTTGCGGGAAGAAACTGCATACACCCAGCCCAAGAATGGGATGGGTGGGAGAAAGCCCCCACCAAAACTAGTCAGACTGTGCTGCGTTCCGATCACCCCCCACAAGACAATATGCGGGAACCGCCTTTCGAGAGCTGCCTGGCCCAAGTCCAAGAGCTCTGGGGAGCAGGCACGGCGTCCCCTTGGAAGGGGGGTGTCTCTGGGGCTTGGCTGCAACTGCAAATCAAGAGCGTGACCCCTTTCAGGACTGGGAGCCGTTTAGTTTGTGGACCACTTTGTGAACTTTTTCGTTGGAAAGCCGTAAACCACTGGCTTCCAGACTGTGAGTTGGGACCCACCAGTGGGTCGCGAGCTAATTTCAGGTGGGTCGCAAAGCCCCTACAGCAGCCAAATTGACAGTGATGGGGATGCCGGAAACGGAGGAGGGCTGTGTGGCTGTTTTTCTTGTGTCGAGGTTGTAAATTGGCTTCCCCCCCCCTTTTCCGATTCACTTTGCTACTGGAACGTGCCTGAGAAATCGCCCAACTTCTTGCTGCCTTCTCAGGAAAGCAGCAAGTTCTGGCGTCACAATGACGGCACCTCTGGCCATGACATCACTTCCGGTGGGTCCTGGACAGACTGTCGTTCTAAAAAAGTGGGTCCCGGTGCTAAAAGGCTTGAGAACCACTGCAACAAACCATTCCCGGAACCCTCCTGTGGAGGCTGAAAACCACAGATGATTGTATTCACGCTCAGGGGCCGTAACCCGTGTCCAGGGGCTGGTCTGAGGCCCAGGGAGGCCGTGCCTAGTCCCACCGAGCTAGAGAAGGCCCCCCCCCGGAAGGCCTTAGAAACACAGGAAGTGTGTTTTGTGACCATCAGAAGTGCATTTCTAGAGCCTTCTGGGCAGTGGTGGGGTCTAACGGATCCAAGAACCGGAACGGTGACCGGGACTCTCCTTTGACTGGCGCGTGTCGGGACCATTCAAAGCGGCCCGTCCATGCCCCACAGCCCCTCCCTTTCGTTCCGCCGCCATTCTGTTGGTTCCACCGCCTTCTGCGCTGCGTCCATCACAGAGCTAGCGACGAATGGTGGCGAGTGGGCGGAGCCAGCCCTGATTGGGTTCAGGAACGGCCGTTCCGGCGCGTTCCTCCTGGATGACATCACTGCTCCTGGGGGACCTCTGAGGCTTGGAGAGGCCACCTGTGGCCTCCTCAGGCCTCAAACTACCCCCAGGGCATGACCTGTCATGTCTGATAGTTACAGGGAAGACCTGCCACTTTGAACCATGCTGGGTCAAATCGGCGGGTCCTGGAGGTGTGGGGTGACGGGCCTGCAATAAGCATCAGGGCTGCTTCCTCTTCATCCCGGGACCCAGCCCAGGTGTTCAAGGTGCAGAAGCTCCTAATTCAAGGGCGGTACCCAGGAGTGCTGAAACGCCGGCAAGTTCAGGTGACAGCAGCTGCCTCTTCCCACCCCGAAACCCCGCCCTGGGCGTGCAGCTCACCGTGACAGCGAATAATGTAGAAAAACAGGCTGGGCTTTATCCCCCTCCCCATCCACAGCCCTGTTGCATCGTGCTGGTCAGGGACGTAGCTGATGAAAACATAGCCCGGGTGTGGAGGGCAAAACGATGCCCCAAATGTGACGCCACACCAGGGAGTGATGTCACTGTTGTATTCAATCAATCAGTCAATCACTAGTATTTATATACCGCTTTTCAACATAAAGTTCACAAAGCGGTTTACAGGCAAATAATAACATTAAAGTTAAAGGGCTCCCTGTCCCCAAAGGGCTCACAATCTAAAAGAATGGAGAACACCACCAGCAACAGCCACGAGAAAGACACTGTGCTGGGGTGAAGAGGGACCATTGCTCTCCCCCTGCTAAATATTAGAGAACACCACTTGAAAAAGTGCCTCTTGCCCAGTTAGCAGGTATTTTCATTTTCTTGAGATTTTGGGGCATAGCCTTTGATAGAATGAAGACATTACACTCTGTGCAGTTTCCTTTGCAGCATTCTGCCGGAAATTCTGCATTGAACGATGCGTAGCGTGACAGTATCGTTCTCACAAATGGCGATTTTAACCCCTGACCATTTTTATTTGACAGTTCCCTGTTCGTTTTCTGGTTTTTTGGCCATAACGTTTGACAGAGCAAAGATATCACACTCTGGTTGGTTTCATGGCATTCTGCATTAAATTACCTTTCCAGTGATATATAACATCAATCAATCGATCAGTTGGCAGTATTTATATACCGCTTTTCAACACAAAGTGGTTTACAGGCAAATAATAATCAAGTTCAATGGCTCCCTGTCCCAAAAGGACTCACAATCTAAAAACAAGGCAGACCACCCCCAGCAACAGCCACTAGAAAAGACCCTGTGCAGGGGTGAAGAGGGACAATTGCTCTCCCCCTGCTCAATATAAGAGGAGCACCACTTGAAAAAGGGCCTCTTGCCCAGTTAGCAGGGGTAACACGATGGCATTATTTGTAATTATCAAGGTTTTCACCATTTTCGCCACTAGTGTCAAGCTCAGCTTGTTGCCCCCCTAAAGCTTGTTGCCCGGTGCAATTGCACTCCCCCTGCACTTCTTTAGCTACGCCCCTGGTGCTGGTGTGATGGGAGAGAGAATGCCTTCCTCCTGTTTTGCACACACAGCGGGCCGTGTGCACAGATCCATGTGCACATGTTGATGTACCATTGTTTGGGCTGGGAGCAGTTCGAGTGGCTGGACTGTGGATCGGGGGGGGGGGGGCTCCAGTGGTCCTCGCTGTTGTCTGGAATGAGGCAGAAGAGGAAAGGAGTGGATCAAGATGCTAGATATCATTGAGTCCACCCCTAAGAATCTCAGAAGAGCCCCAAAGGCCCATCCAGTCCAAATTCTTGCATCTCATAGTGGCCCACCAGATGCCTCCGGGAGCCCGCAGGACAACAAGATCCTGTAGCCGCCCCCTCTGCCTTCTCGCGTCTGGTATTCCGAGACAGCCCACTTCTAAAACCAGGAGGTTACCCATGCCCACCTTGGCTCGCCACCTGTGCCGGATTTTTCTTCCAGAAATCTGCCCGATCCCCTTTTGAAGGCATCTGGGCCTTCAGGTGCCATTGCCACATCCTGTGGCAAGGAGTTCCACAGTTTAATTGCATGCAGGGTAAAGAACTATTTTATCTGTTCTAAACTCTCCTTACAGTCGATTTTAGCTGCCAGTCCCCAGGTTCCAGTGTTGTGCGAGAGGGAAAAGAACATCCCTCTCTCTCTCCCTTGCATAATGTTGTACGTCTCAGTCCACGTCCACACCAAGCACCTTTTTTCTAGGTGTCTTCTTCCCTTTTGCCCCCTCCTGGTGAGGGAGTGGTACTTGGCACACAGCAGTGTCCAGGGAGGGGGCAGCATTTGGCCACCGCCTGCATCCCCCAGAGGTCTTCGGGCCAGCCTTGGAGTCGACTTGATGTCAAAATGCAGCAGGCAGGACTTGAGCTTTTTGGCTGGGTCGAGAATGCCCCGCACTGGGTCTCACGTTTCCAAATCTGCCTGCTTAAAAGGCAATCCTGACTGAGTGCTCTCAGCACTTGGAGGCCAGAGGCTGCGTGGGAGAGAGCGCTGACCTGCAGGAGCAGCGTCTTCTGTTTCCGAGGCGCATGAGGCTGGGTGCGCATGACCGGTTCCCCGCCACAGCCTCAGGGCCATAATAGGGCAGACTTCTTCGGCAGCGGCTGTGTAGTCGGGGAGGGTCATGTGACCAGGGCCTGAGAAACCTCCCCCTCCTGTCCCCGCATCCATCCATCGCTCTCTGGTCACTGTGGGAAAAAGTTTCTCTGGTTCGGGTCACGCGCATGTGGAGAGCCCCCTCTAGTGGCATGTTGGTGCCTCAACCTCACCGTCAGTTCCATCCCTTTTTCCCCTGAGCTGAAAAAAACCCTCCAGACCTCACCCGCTTCTTTCTGCAGGAAAAGCAGATCCAAATTATGAAGCGGGTGGCTAGAGTGGATACAGGGAAGTTCTTTTCCCCTCTCCCACAACACGGGGATAGCCACTAAAATTGAGTGCTGGGAGAGCTAGACGAGGCCAAAGAAAAAACTTTCTTACCCAGTGTGTAATGACTCTGTGGAACTCTTTGCCACAGGATGTGGTGAGGGCACAGATGCTTTGAAAAGGGGATTGGACATATTGATGAAGGAAAATTCCATCACAGGCCACCACAAACTACAATGGTTCAACCTCCTGGTTTTAGAAGTAGGCTACCTTGAATGCCTCCTGCCAGCCTAGCAGTTCGAAAGCACCTAAAAATGCGAGTAGATAAATAGGGACCACTTAGAAACGGAGATGAGCACCGTCCCCTACAGTCAGTCACGACTAGACCATTGGGTCGTGGGGAAACCTTTACCTTTTACCTTGAATGCCAGGTGCAAGGGAGTGACAGCAGGATGCAGGCATCTTGTGGTCTTGTGTGCTCCCTGAGGCTTCTGGTGGGCCACTGTGAGATGCAGGAAGCTAGACTAGGTGGGCCCACTTTGGCCTGTTCTAGCAGAGCTTTTCTGATGTTGGTATGTTTTGGTTCACATAGCGCGTGATGCACACATTATGTTTTTGTTCACATTGCAGTCCTGTGGCTGGGCCACAAGGCTGTTGCTTCTGCGGTGTGCACAAGGGGCTTGAGGCTTTTCTGGATTTGCCACTGTGCGTTTCCCCCGCAGACTATCAGCTGACCAGCGCAGAACTCTCCTCTCTCCCGGCCTTCAGCTCGCCCACCGGGTTGTCTCTGGGCAACATCTCTGCTTGGCAACAGCAGCAGCCTCAACAGCAACAGCAGCAGCAGCAGCAGCAGCAACAACAACAGCATCAACATCTGGTTCCTGTATCACTCAGTAATTTGATGTAAGTGCATCTCATTCTTTTCTGGGCAAAATAGTGCAGCCCTGATGGCTTGGCAGGAATGAGGTCACTGCCCCCAGCCAAAGGACAGTGATGTTTCAAGCAGGGTGCTGTGGCTTTTTGGGTGTCCCTTGAGCGTTTTGCTGCAGGAGTTGGAGGGGGCTCATATTGTAGCATGCCCATTGGGGGATGTGAGCACCCCCCTCGGCAGTGCAATTTGCCTTGTCAGTCGTCCGAAAACTGATGGTGCGCCCGGACATTTTAGCTTCTTGTCATTATTGCCATGAAACGAAAAAGAGTCAACAATTGCTGGCTTCTAGAGCATGGCCAAAACCTTCCTGTCTTATCTCTGCAAATGGGGTGCTGATTTTTTTTAAAGGGGTGTGTGTGTGTGGCTCAAACAATGCTCAAGGAAGAGAGGCATCTTCTCAGAATTGTCAGCCTTGCTGGATCAGGCCAAAAGGCCCCATCAGCTCCTATTTCCCACAGTGGCCCACCAGTCCTCCAGAAAGCCACAGGCACGCGACTGAGAGCCTTGCCTCCCCTTGCCCAGTGCTCTTCTGTAGCCCATATTCAGAGGCACACAGCTGCTGGAGGCAGTGGTTGCCACGCCTGGTCCTCCGTGAATCAGTCCAATCCCCTTTGAAAGCTGTCCAAGCGAGTGGCTTTCACCCTACCTTGTGGCAGTGTGTTCCGCAGGCTGATCATACGCCGTGTAGCTGACACAGTGCGAGTCTGAGCACCATTGTTCTCGGCCACAAAATCTAGTTTTTGTGTACACCCCAGAACTTGCAGAGGAGCTTTCCTTGTCATGGTTCTTTGAACCCTCCTGGAGCAGGAGCTGGGCGGGGGGATGTCCACGCCTCATCAGGGGGGCAGTTTCAGGACAGGAGTGCTCTTCCACCTTGCATGTTTGGAGCTGAGTTTCATCCCCAATGTGGAGCATTTCTCTGGGGCTTCCCTCCCCCTGAAACAGACCTCACAGTGGGCCTTCAGGTGACTTCCTTAACCCCCCCTCACCCTGACTTCCACTGCTCTTATGGGAAGGGGCTTCCGCAGGCCAAATTCCCCTTGCCCTCGACTCTCCATTTTCCTGCCTTTTCCTCCAAAGTGAACCATTGAAGGTCTGTGACTCTGTGGCTGTGCCCTCGATTTCCCAGGGGGACCTGGAAGCTGGAAGACTGCTTGTTGTGGGGTGGGGGTGGGGCCTTAAAAGAGCTGCTTCTTTTCATTTGCAAACATATATGTCTCTGTGCATATACTGCCAACCTAGCAGTTCGAAAGCACCTAAATGCAACTAGATAAATAAGGACCACTTCGGTGGGAAGGTGATGTTATTCCGTGCGCTACGGCGTAGAGTCATGCCGGCCACATGACCACGGAAGCTTGTCCTCGGACAAAACACCGGCTCTACAGGCTCAGAAACAGAGATGAGCTCCGCCCCCTACAGTCGGTCACGACTAGACCATTCGGTCGTGGGGAAGCCTTTACCTTTTTTAAGAGACATGGTGGCGCAGTGGGTTAAACCGCTGCTGCTGGGCTTTCTGACCGGAAGGCTGGGAGTTCAAGACCGCATGACAGAGTGAGCTCCCATCGCTTGTCCCAGCTCCTGCCAACCTACCAGTTCGAAAGCACCCAAAAAATGCAAGTAGATAAATAGGGACCACTTCGGTGGGAAGGGAATGGCGTTCCGTGCGCTACGGCATAGAGTCATGCCAGCCACATGACCACGGAAGCTTGTCCTCGGACAAAACGCCAGCTCTACAGGCTTAGAAATGGAGATGAGCACCGCCCCCTTCAGTCGGTCACGACTAGACCATTCGGTCGGGGGGAAACCTTTACCTTTACCTTTATGCCTCTGTGTGCCCTGGGACTCATCGGCTCATAGGGTTGGAAGGGACCTACAAGGTCTAGTCCAGTGATGGCAAACCTTTTGGGCTCGGTGTGTCAAAACTTACCACAATGCTGAACTTGGCTGTGTTGGCCTGTCAATCCCCCTCCCGAACAAAAGAGAAGCAATGCTTTGTATTCGTTTATATAAGCCAAAAACACAGTCCCATCACGGGTGGTGCTACATATTACATCAAGATACATCAAATAATTACAAAAATGAAAAACGAAGGAAACACACACATTTTTTGTCAGGCATTGGTGAACGCTGGTGTGCCACCCCAAATGTTGTGGCGTGCCACCTTTGACACGCGTGTCATAGGTTCGCCTTCAGTCCTCCTAGATAATCTCAAGCAGGGGCCTGCCGAGCCTCTGAATGGGAGAATCAGTGAGGGAGAATCTGCCACCTCCCTCCAGTGGCAATCTGTTCCACTGTCGAACCACCCTTATCGTCAAGATACCTCCTGGTCAAATAGAAATGACCCCTTAGTCTTTGGGTGGCCCCATTTTCCTTCCAAACCAGGAAGGTGTTTGACCCGATACTTGGAGATTTGCGTCCTGGCCAAATTTGTCCCAGTCATTGATGTCCCTGGACATTTGCAGCGGGAGATTTGCCTTTATTGGGCTGCCTGCAAATCAGAGGTGCCCAGAAGCCCGGCTTGTGCACAGTTGGGCCCGGTGGCGCAAAGCCGCGTGATCTCATTGGTGACCTTGCTTGACACAGGCCAAGCCTCTTGTGGTGGGGAAGGGGAGGGGCAGACAAAGAAGCCCCCTCCCCACTCGAGCCAAGGAGGAAGGCCAGGGCTGAGCTGGGCTTTGGCTACTGCCTGTCGGCCACTGTGACCCCTCTCTGGTCACAGTCGGTGGAAACGGCTCAGCTGGCTGGAGGGCGAGGCTGCCCCAGTTCCGTCACTGGAAGCAGCCAGGCGACAGGCAGGGGCCGACCTCTGACCCCGGGGGAGGCGAAGGGCAGGCCGGTTGCGTAAGCAGCCAGCACGAGGACTGGGCTGGGGGGACGGAAAGGCGAAGGGGTGGCGGTTTCTCCTTGGAACGGAGCCGGGCGGCTGGTTCTGCTCCGAGGACCAGGGGGGTGTCCTGGACGCGCTGGTGGAGCCTGACGCTGCCCAATGGCGGAGCTGCTCCTGCCTGGTCTGCGGAAGGTTCCGGGCTTGATTCCCTGCAGCAGCTCCAGGGCGCCTGAGAAGCCGAGGCATTGTTAGCAGGGACCGAACAGAGGAGCAGTTTGGAGGGGGGGGAACTTAAGTCCCCCTCAGGGCTGCCCTTCCAGAGGCTGCTTTCTGGGGTCCGGAGCCACTAGCTGGGGGGAAGGAAGGCGCAGGCCCAAATGAGGCAGGGAGTCAGCGGCTGGGGTGGGATTTCCCATTTGAGCTGGGGGGGGGGGGCCCCTAACCAAAAGCTCAGGCATTGAGATCACCACCGAAGCTTCCAGGTGGGGTTCTGGCAGGGCCAGAAGGGCAGTGGGTCAGGAAGCAAGGGGCCCCCGTTCTGTGTGTGTGCCCAGCCTGGCACCTTGCAAGGTTGCCTTCGATGCCAGCGGCTGGTTTCGTAAGAAGAGCCCCTGTGCTGGATCAGGCCAAAGGGGGCCCATCTAGTCCAGCTTCCTGCATCTCACAGCGGCCCACCAGGCGCCTCAGGGAGCACACAGGACCACAAGATGCCTGCATCCTGTGGCCACTCCCTTGTATCTGGCATTCTGAGGTAAAATTCTGAGGTAAATAAAACAGATTTGCTATCATAAGAACGTAAGAAGAGCCCCTGTGCTGGATCAGGCCAAAGGCCCACCCGGACCAGCTTCCTGCATCTCACAGCGGCCCCCCAGACGCCTCCACCAGTCTGCCCAAACCCCTTTTGAAGGTGTCTGGGCCTTCAGGTGCCCATAGCCGCATCCCGTGGCCAGGAGTTCTAGAGATTAATTCCAAGAAACATTGTTTGTTCTAACTCTCCCGCCAGTCCATTTTAGTGGTTGTCCCCTGGTTGTGGTGTTGTGCGCGAGAGGTTCTTTTTCCCTCACCTGTGCGCTCTCTCCACCTCCTGCATAATTTTATATGCCCCCTGCCCCCAAGCATTTCTGAGATTGATAACCTCCCGGGGTACCTTTTGGGGATCAAGCAGCTTTGTCCAACACATTTCTCTCTCTCTCTCTCTCTCTCTCTCTCTCTCTCTCTCTCTCTCTCTCTCTCTCTCTCTCTGCTAACTGGGCAAGAGGCACTTTTCCAAGTGGTGCCCCTCTTAGATTTAGCAGGGGGAGAGTAATTGTCCCTCTTCACCAGTGGTGTCATTCAAATGATTTAGGAACAGGAACTCACTTTTGATTGGCACTTGTCGGGAACCCGGAACCAGCCACGGAGCCCATTAGGATCCGGAACGCCCGTTCTGGTCCGTTCCCCCTGAATAACAGCACTGCCTTCGCCCCCCTAGGAATCCGGAGTCGCTCCCTTTAACCCTCTGAGTGCCGGCCAACCCAGAAGAAAAGCTCTTTGCAGAGGAATGGGGAGGGGGGAGGAGGGAGTGTGAAGTGGGCGGAGTCAGCCCTAATTTTAACTAGTGGAACTAGTTCCCCCGCGTTCCCCCTGCATGACATCACTGCTCTTCACCCCTGTGCAGGGTCTTCTCTAGTGGCTGTTGCTGAATTGTTTTTTAGATTGTGAGCCCTTTTGGGACAGGGAGCTATTTAACTTTATTATATTAATATAATATATATTAATATATTATTATATTATAAACTTTATTATAAATAAATATATTAACTTTATTATAAACTTATAAACTTTATTATAAATATAAATATAATAAACTTTATTATAAATATTATTATATTTATAAACTTTATAAAGTTTGTAATATTAACTTTATTAAAATTCCAGGTTTGCCTGGAAACCGCTGTGTGAACTTTGTGTTGAAAAGTGGTCTGTAAGTGCTGTTGATTGACTGACGGATTTCTCCGCTCTCCCGCCCCCTCCCCTCCCCTCCCCTCCCCTCCGCAGACAAGGGAGCCACCTCTCGCACGCGGCCACCACCCTGACCGTCAACACCAACCCCAGCATCAGCATCAAGTCGGAGCCCGTCTCGCCCAACCGGGAGCGCAACACTGCCACGCCCCTCTCCTCCTTCCCCCACCAGGCCCGCCACGAGCCCGCCACGGGCCGCTCGCCCGTCGACAGCCTCAGCAGCAACGCCAGCTCCTACGAGGGCAGCAGCGAGCGGGACGAGCAGCAGCCCCGGGCCGACTTTGGCTCCTCCCTCGGCCTCCTGAGACCCAGCGCCGAGGCCGAGGGGGAGAACCCCTCCATCAAACGCATGCGCCTGGACGCGTGGGTCACATAACCGGGCCCCCCGCGGCCCCCCAGAGCTGCCTCCAGCTCTCACGTGGCGTGTGTGTGTCCTGGGGGAGAGGGGGCCTGGGGTGTGTGGAGGGGGGAGTCGGGGGGAGGGAGGCACAGGGAGGTGGGGGGTGGGGTGGGGTGGGCAGGGGTCTTATTATAAACTGCCTGAGAAATAGCTTTAGGATTTATAGGCGCCTGTTCTCACAACCTTATGCAGTACGTAAAAAAAAAAAGCTCTGGAGGCCCGGCCCGGAGCCGTAGACGTCAGACTACACCGCAAACCCTCCCCGTTCCCCGCACACGCTCGAAACTGAGCGCCCCATGCGCCGGCCAGGCCCTGCCAAAGCAGTGACTTGTGGGAATGCGGTCCCTGTGCTGAGCTGCTCGCGTGGGGGGCGGAGGGCCGGGGGGCCCTCGGTGGCGGCAGGCGGGGGGCCTGGGGAGAGCGTGTTCCTGGCGGTGAATCCTCATTCCGAGAGAAGAGTGCCTTTGGGGGGGGGCGGAGTGGTGAGGCTGCGCCGAAGGAGGGCCCCCTCGTCTGCAGGCTGCGCTGGGGCTTCCTCTGGAGCAGGCAGGGGGAGGAGCATAGCTTTAAGCCGGAGGCGTCTTTCCCCCGGCACGGCACGGCACGGCACGGCGGGTGGAAGGGAGGTGGTGGTGCTGTCCGTGGGGTCCCGTTCGGGCAGTTTTCCACGGGGACGTGACTTTCGGGGGGTGGGTTTCTCAAGGACGGCCCTGGCAGGCAGAGTGGCGTTTCTGGGGTCTTCCTCCGGGATGGCTCCGGGGTTTGTGGGTGGCGTCCAGGGCTTTTCCCTGGGGGCCGGGCCTCTTTTCTTGACACGGGTATGTTCGCGCTGGCTCTTGGCCCTGGCTCTTTCCCAGCCAAGGCCGCCTCCTGGGAGTTGCCCCCCTCGTCGCCCGCTCAGTCCGGGCTCAGGAGTGGGTTCCATCCTTTTGGGGCGTGGCAGGTCGCCTGGGGCCCCCGGCTCCTGTCTCCCATCGCTCTGGCTACATCAGGGAATCCCAGCGCATCTTTCTGGTGGGGCAGGGTGGCAGTGCAGCTCGCTTCGCGGGGCCCAGGTTGAACATGGCCACTTAACTCCCCAAGACAGATCTCGCTGAGCGGGGGGGGGGCTCCTTGTTTTGGGGTCGCTGCTCTGATTGGACGTTCTGACCGGAATACGCTAAGCAGGGAGGGAGCCCAACAGCGACAGAACAAGAAACTGGGGTAGCGGAACAGCCCCTTTTGCAGCGGGTGAAAACAGTCCCCAGAGTCGGGAGCTGATTGGCAGGGCCTTTCCCATGGCGGGCCCACGCTTCCGGCCAGCTTGCCCAAGTCCATGGAACGCCCGTCGTCGCGGTCCTGCTCCGGCCCGAGTCCGTTTTGCAAGCCGGAACGTTCCGGAAAACGTCCCCCTGCCCCTGAGCCACAAGCAACGTTCACCTTGCGGGGGGGGGGGAGGGCTCTGCTTCAGACTGACCCACTGGGATCTTTTCGCACATGACACAGCAAGGAGCCTGGGTTTGCTGCTGCGTGCGCACCCCACCCTACCCCGCTCTCTGTATGACACCCGGAGCATTCGAACGCTTGCTTGTCACATACGTGCTCTGCGGTTTTAGCAGGCATGTCACCCGACTGAAGAAACCCTAGTTGAATGGTTGTCTGAGTTTTAGTTGATTAAATGTGCACATGGGGGGGGGAGGATATTTCCTGTGTGTTTAGAAATATTTGTCTCACAGTAGGCACTTTGTTTAGTAGAGGCATTTCCGCCTAGGTGAGAGAGAAAGAGAACCTGCCACTGCTGAGCAGACATTTTTCCCCACATTTTTGTACTGCCCTTCCTCCAAGGAGCGTGAATAGTTTTTTTCCCTCCTTTTGTCCTCACAACAACCCTGCGAGGTAGCTCAGGCTGAGACACGATGACTGGCCCCAGGCCACCCAGGAAGCCTCATGGCTGTGCAGGGATTTGAGCCTAGATCTTCCAGGGTTGAGCCCTATTCCTGAACCAATGTACCGTCCTGACATTTGCCAGCTGCCTGTAAAATGTTCAAACATTACAAAATAATTAGGTGGCTTTAAAAAAAAAATTGTGCGCCCTGATTAATCAGGGGCCACCTTTTGAGCCCATCAAACTGCTCATTAATCAACGAAACCAAGCAATTAATCAACTAAACACATGGCAGCCCCGATTGTTAGATGTAAAGGAAAAGTCCTGCCCCTATCCCAAAGTTGGCTGAGTGGCTTTCCACCTTCCTTCTATGTCAGGGTAGGTCTCCAAGCTGCAGCACTGCGGGGGGGGGGGGACCGTTTAACCTGGGTTGTCTCCTATGCTTAAAACCGTCCAGCTTCTGCTCTTTCCAACCCCCACCGCTCCCCTTGTCCCCCTCTGTGTGCTCCCGGAGCAGGTGGAGCTTGTCCAAACGGGGGCGTACATGCCACAGGAGACTTGGGAATCCAAGGGTTGGTTGCTTTTCCCGTCCCATTGCAAAACCCGCATCTCTCCATGGGGGAATCGTGAATCGGAGAGGAAGGTGGTCCGAGTTAGCTCAGGAATCTTGTACTGAAGGGCTATTGGGGAGCTCCTGGAGGGGGGGTGGGAGGCATCAAAGGGTGGAAGGTCACCCCCACCCACCCCCACTCAAGAGCTGCTGCGTGAGAGTATCAGGACGTGGTTTGCCATCTTTTCTCGTTGTCAGATTTAGTTATGTGTTCATTAACGGCGCGGGTCGGCGGGTTCTCGCTTCGTCATGGTCTCGGCCGGGCCCTGGGTGCGAGAGGCGCTTCTGAGTTCCCTCCTCCTTTCAGGTGGAATCCTGGAAAGTGGTCAGGCCCCTTCCTCTGGGAGGGGTGCCGTTGGCCCTGCACAATCACAACCCCCCCCAGCTTTTCACGATGGTTGGGGAGTGGGGGGGGAGGCAAGGCAAAGATAGAAGCCGTGGTGGTCAGATTTGCACGCAACGTTTGGGGGCAGAAAGGTTAGGAGGTGGTCAGACTCTCCAAGTGGGCAGCTCTTGTCGGTTTTGTGTCTCTTATGACCACAGTCCCAGGGCGTTTTTGTCCCACATCCCCGACCGTCCCCAGTGAAGACCAACCCACCCTCTTTGCCTAGCCTTTCTGCCCTGATCTTTCCATGCTTTGCTCTGAAATGTTTCACGTTGGTGTGCCGACTCCCTCCTCCCCATCTTTCTGCCCCTCTTTTCCTCCTCTTGCCAGGAGACTTTCGGGAGGATTTTTCCTGGGGCGTCCTTTGCTCAGGCGAGATCCCGCCCCCAAATCATTCACACGTACATAACCATGGCAGGCCCCCTGGCTGCACGAACCCTACGACAGCCCAGCTTTTGCGGGGCAAAACCCTTTCCCCCCCCCCCATTCATTTCGAGCTCACTGACTTGATGGCTTCTGGCTTCCAGTTGTGGGAAATCCACTTTTGGAGTGGACAGTCTTGGGGAGGAATCGACTCTTGATGTGGGAGTCGGCCCAAACATTCGGGGTGCTGGTGCGGTGAGCACATGGGTCATAGATGGCAATCATGGGTCAGGAACATGAGAGGAGCCACTGGTGTTTTTCACAGAGGGCTTTGTGCTGGTATCTTCCCATTGGGGTCATTAATCCATAATTCCACGCTGGGACTATTTAATTCTCCCTCCTTCACCTCATTTGTTGAAAAAGACAAGCAAGAAGAATGACAATCTACGAAATCAACACCCTTGTTTGTATTTCTATAAATATATTTCTTGAGATCTTTTAATTTTATTTCTCGTGTTCATCGTACTGTTGACAGTTACATTGTGCATAATTTTTTTTTTAATTTGGAAAAAAAAAACCTAATTTTTTTGGCGTTTTTGTATAGGGTTTTAGTTTGAAAAAGTTATCTATATATAAATATAAATATATATATTATATATATTTTCCATTTTTAAAAAGGGGTGTTGCAAAGAAACACAAAATTGCACGATTTAAAAAAAATGACTTTAGTTGAAAAATGCTGCAGTTTTTAGAGATGTGGGGGGGAAAGGAGCTTATTTATTCTCAAAGGCTACAAAAAAACGTGTACAATTGCATGAAGAGAAGAAAAAAACATTTACAAAAAAGACAAAAAAAGACAAAAAAGTGTAACCTGAACAAAGTGTAGCGTTTTAAGGAAAAACACAAAAAAATTTAAACAACAAAAATGGCTAATATATTTGTGTTTGGCTGGTTGGCTTTTTGGTTTTTAAATGTTTCCTTTTTTTTTCTTTGAGAATGAAATACCATAGTGTATATTTTCATATAAGAAGTATGCACTGATATGTTTAAAAAAATGATATATTACTTTCTAAAAGCGTGGTTACTTAACCAAAGTCTGTTTCTGCTCTTTTCCTTTCAAAAGAAACCTTGACCACCAACTTCTGTGGGTCCTCAAACCCAGATATTTGGTGAGGTGAAATATCGGCAGCCTGGTCCAGAGGCAAAAAAAAGGATGCGCGTGTTACTAGTCCTCATGGTGGACAAAGGTTTGAAAACATGGCTGTTCCTGTGTATATTTTCAGGATTCCCCTGTGAGACAGATTTGCTGCTGGGCTGATTCATGCATTAGCCTGCTTGATGGGGAAGTGTGGGGGCATTTTCACAGCTTTCCTTCCCTTTTCTCAGCTGGGATGGTGGGTGGACAGAGCTAAAGAGCCCTCTCTCCCCCCAGGTCCGCTGACAAGGAGAGACAGCTGCAGGCTTTGCATCACACCAGCAGGACACATTGTGACCACGTAGCAGTGTAGCTCTGGACTTGCTGGCTGGCAGATTCTTTTCACGACCATGTGACACACCTGGCACGATTGTGAATTCCAAATCTTGGTTGCCACCTCTTGGCTCTTGACTATGGACAAAGCTGGGGAATAACGCATAAGTCACCCAAAGGAAGCCTGCTTTGAATTCTCCAGAACTTCTCAGGCTGTGTTTCAAAGCAAGATAATGAGGGGGGCGGGAAATAGAGCCAAAAGCCCTCCTATCTGCATGCCCCCTTGCTTTCGTCTTTCTCTTCCCACTCTGTGCATTAGAAAAGCAGGATGGGTTAGCGCAGAACAGGAAGTGGAGAGGAGACCTTCAAGCCTGCCACTCTACTCTCCTTCACATCTGCTCCACCCACTCTTCCTTTCCAAACCAGGGACCTGGAGGAGGAACTGCGAAGGCAGGTGGGCAGATGGAGGTGAGAGCCCTGCCTAACCCTAACCCTCTTCCCACCCTCTCATGGAGGGCTGCCCCATGGCGAGAACTGACAGCGCACATACTAGTCGGTTCTGGCAAATTCCCCTCTTGGGATACTCCCTCCACTGCCTGTGACATCAGTCCTCCAAAAATCTCAGAGCAGTGTGTACTGATGCTCCTCTTCTCACAGCCACCCTGCAAGGTGGGTCAGCTACACACCTGGCCCAAGGACATCCTGTGTGTTGTGTGGCCAAGCAGGGATTTGTTCCATAGCCACCCAGATGTTGCTTTCTTTGCTCTCCTTTCTTTGCTCTCCAGCACCAGTACAGTAGATGCCAGAATGACAGTGGCTTTCTGATCTGTCTGCCTGAGAACATAAGAAGAGCCCCACTGGATCAGGCCAAATGCCCATCTAGTCCAGTTTCCTGCATCTCACAGCAGCCCATCAAATGCCTCAGGGAGCACACAAGACAACTAGATACAGTACATGCATCTCGCCGCCACTCCCCTGCATCCAGCACTCCGAGGTAGCCTACCTCTAAAATAAGGAGGTTGCACTAATGGTCTGTGATGAACTTTTCCTCCAGAAATCTGTTCAGTCCCCTTTTAAAGGCACCTAGGCTGGATGCCATCCCCACCTCCTGTGGCAAGGAGTTCCACAGCTTAATGACCCGCTGGGTAAAAAAGTACTTCCTTTTATCAGTTCTAACTCTCCAAACACTTAATTTTAGTGGATGTCCTGAGATGTTCTCCTCCTCAGCCCCAAGGAGGTGGCACTTTTTCCAAGTGTCACAGCGCACATTCCAGCAGAGGTGGGGGCCGTGGTACACTAGGCGGTTTGCAGGGAAGCATGGTCCATTTTTGCCAAAATAAGCAAACACTTTTCATCAAAAGCAAAGCTTTGGTGGTCAGAACCCTGAAGCTTGAACTGTGATGGGGACCCATTGCAACCAGCAATGAGGTCCGGGTAACCACCGCTACCTTCTTCAACGCCGTGGTTCCGCAACAGAGCGTCACAACTTTTTTTGACCAAAACAGCTCAGATTTTGATTGAAATAGTATTTTTACTGCTACTCTTCCTCGGTGCCACCGATGCTGCAGTGATGATGGGGAGAGATCTGGGAGGAGGGGCAGCTGCAGGGGCAAGTGGAGGTTTCCGTTTCCATTTTCCATTTCGAGGTCCAGAGAGGGTGATCCAGAACGGGCATAGCCAGTGGTGTCATTCAAATGATTTAGGAACAGGAACTCACTTTTGATTGGCACTTGTCGGGACCTGGAACCAGCCATGGAGCCCGTTAGGATCCGGAACGCCCGTTCTGGTCCGTTCCCCCTGAATGACATCACTGCCTTTGCCCCCCTAGGAATCCGGAGTCGCTCCCTTTAACCCTCTGAGTGCCGGCCAACCAAGAAGAAAAGCTCTTTGCAGAGGAATTGGGAGGGGGGAGGAGGGAGAGTGATGTGGGCGGAGTCAGCCCTAATTTTAACTAGTGGAACTGAGTTCCCCCACGTTCCCCCTGCATGACTTCACTGGGCGTAGCCAATGAAAGCGTAGCCCAGTGCAGAGGGCAAAATGTTGTCCCAGAAGTGATATCACAACAGGAAGCGAAGTCACAGTTGTATTTCCATTTTCTCTGCTTTTGGGGACCATAACTTTTGATAGAGTAAAGCTCTTACATTCTGGTTTGTTTCATGGCATTCTGCATGAAATTACTTTTCCAATGATATACAACAGGGTAGTATTCTTCGTACATACCACGGTTTTTACTGTTTTGGCCACTTGTGTCAAGCTCAGCGTGTTGCCTCCTAAAGCTTGTTGCCTGGTGCAATTGCACCCCCCTGCACTTCTTCAGCTACGCCCCTGGTCCAGAAGCTGTGCGGGCATTTCCACCCCATCGAGGGCATCTAGGCACAGCTGCAGAGGAGGCAGGCTGAACGAGGGGGTGGGCTGGGCCACTAGCCACAGATGCCCAGACCCCATTTAAGGCTGACTGATTCACACATGCGCACATCTCACTGGAGTTGAATGTGTGTGAGCCCACTAGGAGTCCGGGACGGCATCAGTCGCATGCTGGTTTGATCCGTGGTGGTTGTCGGTGGTCAGACCTGCAAACTATCACTCTGTCGTCGGATGACAACCCTGGAGGTCTGAGCTGCCTTTGAACAAAGCACCCCTTCGAAGAAGCCGACTTCTGCAAGGAATGGTGTGGTTTGAGTCGGTGACACGAGGTGAAGGTCAAGGCTGTGGGGGCACAGGTCCCGGGGCGCCAAGGTGATGTCACGCTGCAAGGCATTCTGGGGGCTACCCAGAACCCCCTGAGCCTGTGTGATCCTGGTGGATAGCGAGGCTGCAAACTGTAGTCTCACAGAGAGACTTGGATGGTCTTGTGGAGTCCGAGCAGTTACTGCTTGTGGCAGCTCAATCGCAACCTCCCCAATAATCTCGCGACCACTCAGAAGCCGGGTGAAGAGCCTGCACAATCACAGGAGAAGCTGGGCTGACACGGCTGGGCTCTTTGTCCCTGGGTAATGTCACATTGGCCGACAGAGGTGTAACTGGACAAAAAAGCGCCTGGGGCAAGGAAGTATATGTGGCGCCCCTGGGCAAAGGGGGGGGAGCCTCCACGCAACCCAGAAAAGGCAGTAGGGACCTCTGAAAACTGCTTGGAGAGCACGCCACATTCAGTGGTTTTGCTGTGCAAAAGGAGGGGAAGCCATCCAGGGCTTTTTTCTTTCCTTTTCCACATTTTTTAAAGTGGGTCTGCAGGAAAATTGTGCCCCTCTTGGTGTAGTGCCCTGGGGCGGGTGCCCCTCAGGCTCCACCCTTGTTACACCTCTGTTGGCTGACTTTGAAACCAGAGGAGGAGGAAAGTCAGACAGTTTCTTTTAATCGTCCTTCTCCAGGTGTCCAGACATGGAAAAAAGGTACTTTAACATATCAAATGGGGGCTATTGTTAGTTGATGGCGTGTCCACCTTTTTGGAGGACCCAGATATTCTTCAGCACAAATCGGATTCAGCGGAGAGTGGCCTCGGACGTCCCAGTGTCTGAAGAGGGTGTGCCAACCCCCACCATTCTTGCTTCTCACGCTCCAGATTTCAGAAGCAAGGAACAGCAGGGAAGAGGAAGCGTGGAGGAGAAGAAGGTGGTAGACCAGAGAGTCAGGGATGCTCTAGCCCACTACTCTCTTTTCCTCTGTACTTCCTTTTTCTCTCCACACATACAAGCTTCAAGAGAGGGGATTCCAGCTGGACGTCAGGAACAACTTCCTGACTGTAAGGGTGGTTTGGCAGTGGAATGGCTTGCCACTGGAGGGAGGGGGTGGATTCTTCTTCCCTGGAGATCTTCAAGCAGAGGCTTGTCAGGCACCTGCTGGGGATGCTGTAGGAGGATTTCCTGCAACCGGCAGGGGGTTGGACTAGATGACCTTGTTAGTACCTTCCAACCCTATGACTTCCATCATTTTTTAGAAACTCTCAATCAGGAGGATGGGCGAGCAGATGGAGAGGTATAGCCAATGTTCGTTTGCACTGGAGTCGGCTACAGTTTCGGAGTCTTGCCCAGCCTGCGATGCGCCCCTTTCTCCACCCTCCTGGGCCACAGCCATTTCTCTAATCTGAGTCATCCATTCCACGCAGAATCATCTCCTCGCTTCCCCCCCCCTTTTCTACCGCAAGCCTCACTGCCCTGCCTTGGGAAACCAAACTGGAGTCACCTCACCTCTGCCAAAGGAGCCACTTTTGCTTTCCGCTGCTGAAACAGGCTTCCTTTTTCAGTTCTTAAGTGGTGCAAAACGTGGCAGGGGGAGAAGGAGGAGAAAGCAAAAATGGGGGCAGCACCTTCCATCGCTGCTGCAGCCGAGAGCCCTTCCGCCACCCTCCTTAGCAGCCTTGGAATAACTGTCCCAAGTCACAAACCCAGGTCTTCGGCACACCAAACCTGAGAGCTGCTAGCCACCGCCCCCATGTTCTGTGCCCTGGAGGGGGTGGCAACAGGGGCTCCCCCCTTTGCTCCACATCTGGCCTGCTCTGAGTGGGCGACCCGGTGCCTAGTCCTCAGCGAGGCGGGAAAGCTGCACCCCGGCTGCCCCACTCCCAGGATCCAGGTGGGCTCGCGCAGGGCTGCCTGTTCTCTCTCGCACAGCCACCCACCTGCGGAGGAGGCCGGTGGAAGCCAGTGAGGTGGAGAGAAGCCTGCCCGGAGGTGACAAGTGCTCGTTGCGGCCCCACCTGCTGCCTCCGGCACCCAGCCGCCCACCTGCCACTTCCGCCAGCTGCCCACCCTCCTGCGCAGCCCAATTTGGTGCCAGCTGTCACCTCTCCTCCTCCTCCTCCTCCTCACACCCCTGATGGCAGAAAGGCAGAGCCTGGGAGAGGATGGAAGTGAACAAAGGAAACAAAGGGAGCCCCACCTCCTTTGTCTTCTGCCTTTCACAGGCGGAGGAGCAGGGGCCAGACAGCCATTGGGAGAGAGAGAGGCAGGGCTGAGTGGGGCACCACAGCCAGGGGGACTCATTGCCTCAGGACTGTGGCAGAGCAGGGTGCGCTCTGACATGTCTATTGGGATATATGTTCCTTTTACAAGGTTATGGTATATATTCTGTGTGTTTAAAAGGGGAAAACAGAGTCGATTAAAGCATTGAAGAATTCCCCTGTAAAACAAGCCTGTTTTTCTCTCTCACACTTCTTGCTACTAGATAGGGAAAAAAAAGGACTCTGTAGGCACTTGGTAACTTTGTAACAGAAAACGTTCTTTACTCTTGTAACATACTCTGACTGGCTTCGATTAAGCTTTAACTGGTTATATTTACAATTACTGTTTCAGGCTATCATATGCTGGCAATGTCTTTCAATGGTTACACTGCATTTCATATATAGCTACATTCACTTTCCTGACAGGATTGGTAGAGCTAGTATAAATTGCTCCCTTCTCCTACATGTCAGCAGGCAACAAGACCCGAGACTCAACTGACAACTTTTACAGTTAAACTGTCAAAACCAACCACACGCAGCTGGGCATTCTGAACTAGAAGTTGTGCCTGACCAATCAAATAGAGGTGTTATCTTTTCCTATATATACCATGGAGTTATAATAAACATGCAGACGAAATGACGTCATATTCTTGAAACTTCCGGTCTGGTCAAACAATATGGCCGACGCAATGGATCTGGTCCATGGTCTGGTCTAACAATATGGCCGACGCAACTCCATGGGTCTAACAATATGGCTGACTAATTATGCGGAATTAAACCTTGGAATTGCATATTAACTCATAATTAGGTTACCAATGATGTTTCTCCACGATGACATGTTGTTATTTTGGTAAGTTTTTACTTCAGGAGTAAACGATTCAGTCCTAAACACTACGCGCAAAGCAATCTGAAATGCTTGGAATCAGCATTTTGAGTATAAAAACATGGCCACTAAGCCCGCCCCCTCTGGGCTCACTGCGTTCCTATCTAACTGCATGGGCAGGGCCACCCCCTGATATATACATGCAACACTGCCCCCTCTGGACAGCAAACGGAGTTGCCTATATATCCAACAATGTCCGGGAATGTCCCATGTAGAGAACAACAGTCCCACCCTTTGGGCTGAAGCCGTGCAGCCCAGACCATGGTGGGCCTCAAACCACATGGGGGTCCTCCACCGTGCCTGGCCAACCCCTTCTGCTGCCGCCGCCACTGCCTGCTAGGTCAGGCCCCGGCGGGTGGATGCTAACCAGGCCATGATCTCTCCGCCCCAAAGCCATTTTTTATTCCCGGGCAGCTGTTCCTGCTGCTATGAGGGACAGAGAGAGGCCGGTCTGCTCCTGGGGACGTTCACTCAAGTTGACTGGTGGGAGATTTGGGATGGAGAAAAGGAAACGTGACTTGAATGGGCAAGTGGTTAATCTGAGGAACCCCTTGCCACAGGATGTGGGGCGGCACCTGAAGGCCTGGTGGATGCCTCGAAAAGGGGATTGGACAGATTTCTGGAGGAAAAGTCTATCATGGGCTATAGGCCATGATGGGTGGTGCAACCTCCTTATTTCAGAAGCAGGCTACCTCAGAATGCCAGGTGCAAGGGAGTGGCCACAGGATGCAGGCATCTTGTTGTCTTGTGTGCTCCCTGAGGCACCTGGTGGGCTGCTGGCTGGCTGGAAGAAGTACTGGTGAGTGGCAGCCCAGCCTCTCTCCCCCAGCACCATTTTACAAACGCTGCATCCCAGCATCACCCAGGAAGCCAGCCAGAGTGCCCAGGACCCGGTTGGCAAGACTGGCAGGAGTTGACAAGGGAGCAGGGGCTGTCCTGGGTGCAAATCCTCCCTCGTGCCCTCCCAGGCCACTGTCATGGTGATGCCCTGTCCATTTGGCTGGCAAACAGCAAAGTCTGTGAGAGCAGAGAAACAATGGAGGACCAAGGTGTAGAACTGCCCGCAAAAGCACAGCAGAATCCGCAAAATCCCTGCAGCACGGCTGGCCCAGCGAGACAAGTGTGTCTTGAATGCCTTCTCAAAGATTAGAAGAGATATACAGACCTCTTGAGGCAGGGAGTTCCACATGCAGGGTGGGGTGGGGAAGGAAGGAAAGTCGACAGATATCGCTAGAGAGGCCCCTGGTGAATTTCTGCCTGGGGACATCGCAGCACGCCCTCATGTTCACCCGTGAAACTGGTTTACCTTGTTTCAGCCACCTTTGCGAGAACGCCCAGCAGGGTGGGAGAGAGGCCCACAGGCCCACAGCCTACTTGCTAATAACTGCTGCAATGTTCTTTTCCCTCTCTCAAAACACCAGAACCAGGGGGGCATCCGCTAAAACTGAGGGTTGGGAGAGTTAAAACAGATAGAAGGAAGTACTTTTTTACCCAGCGGGGAGTTAATCTGTGGAACTCTTTGCCACAGGAGGTGGTGATGGCATCTGGTCTGGATGCCTTTAAGAGGGGATTGGACGGATTTCTGGAGGAAAGGTCCATCGTGGGCTGTAGGCAATGATGGATCGTGCAACCTCCTTACAAAGGTGGTGGGCTACTGGTACCAGGTGCAAGGGAGTGGCAACAGGATCCAAGCATCTTGTTGTCTCGTGCCTCCCTGGGGCACCTGGTGGGCCGCTGTGAGATCCAGGAAGCTGGACTAGATGGGCCTTTGGCCTGATCCAGCAGGGCTCTTCTTATGTTCTTATGTTCTTAATGTAGAAAAAAACACCTGAATGTAGGTGTAGGAAGAATACAGCTGCTGACATTCTTATACCAAGGAGAATCAGATACAGAACAGGTCTCGTGTGGCTGAACAGAGAGTAGACCAGCCCTCCTTCCCTGGTAATCTCCTCCTGACCTGGGCTCCGAGGGCAGCGACTGGTCTAGTCAGGGCCCACCTAGCCCAGCTTCCTGCATCTCACAGCGGCCCACCAGGTGCCTCAGGGAGCACACAGGACAACAAGATGCCTGCATCCTGTTGCCACTCCCTTGCACCTGGCATTCCGAGGCAGCCCACTTCTAGAAACAGGAGGCTGTTTCTAGAATCCCCATCATGGCTTGGAACCGGGGATGGACTTTTCCTCCCTCAGTCTCTCCAATCCCCTCTGGAAGGCATCCGGGCCAGACACCATCACCATGTCTGGTGGCAAGGAGTTCCACAGACTAATTACATGCTGGGTCAAGAAATATTCCCTTTTTGCCCATCCATTAGGGGATGTCCCCTGGTTCTAGGGTTGTGTGAGAGGGAAAAGAACATCCTCCTCTCCATCCTCTCCATCTCCTGCATAATTTTGTATGTCTCGGTTATGTCCCCCTCTTTTCTAGACTGAGGAGCCCCCAATGTTGTAGCCTTTCAGTAATATAATCATTCTGGTTGCTCTCTTCTGCGCCCAAAAAGGTTTGGGAAGCACTGCCTTAAGTTGTTCCATGTAGGGACCACTATGCACGTTCTTGAAAACCTTCACACTGCTGGAGAACATCTATTTAATTACGGTTGTCCTTGGAAGGAATGGAAACGTTTTATGTTTGCATACAGGCAGGTTAAATACAGTGGTGTCATCTACTCCCCAGTAGACGGTTCGCTGGGCGGGAGTAGGGAGTGATTGACAGTCCGTCGATTCACTTCCGGTTTCTTCGCGCGCCCCGTGTGGCTTTCCCTCGCCTCGGAGGGGGCGCCTGCTCGCCCAGGCACCCGGCGCCCCCCCACCCATCCTCCAAGGCGAGCAGGCGCCCCCTCCGAGGCGAGGGAAAGCCGCGCGGGGCGC
>JAJKFI010000181.1:578170-618873 GCA_029204185.1 Lerista edwardsae | reverse complement strand
GGGGCGCCTGCTCGCCCAGGCACCCGGCGCCCCCCCACCCATCCTCCAAGGCGAGCAGGCGCCCCCTCCGAGGCGAGGGAAAGCCGCGCGGGGCGCGCGAAGAAACCGGAAGTGAATCGACGGACTGTCAATCACTCCCTACTCCCGCCCAGCGAACCGTCTACTGGGGAGTAGATGACACCACTGGTTAAATACATTAAATACTGGGCCCTGAGATAACGCGGTTGCAAAGGGTTGGTAAGTCATATCAGAACATGAAAGCAGATGCACAACAACAACAACAACAACAACAACAACAACATTTGGTGTTTATATACTGACTTCCTTGGTCATCAGATTGCAACTTTGACTTTAATTCAAGGCAGTTTACATAGGCAGGCATTTTCTAAACCGCAAGGGTTTTTACAAATCACAAACAAAGTTCTAATCTTGCAAGAACAAGTACATGCAGGTGACACTTTCATTGTCCAGTCCTTCTTTCTCACCGCACAATTGCCTTCCACCGGCTGATAATCTGCTTCTTTGCTCTCACCAAAGAGCAGCTGGTCGCCCAGCACAACTCCCCCTCTCACAGGCAGCTGAGACAGCTCAGATCTTATCAGCTGCATTCTCAAGGTCTGCCGCACATGGAAGCTTCTGGTGGTCTCAAACTGGCGACCTTCGGATCTTATCTTTGGGCATTACTGCAGCTTTCACCCTCTCGACCAGACTTTCTGCCGTAACTGTCTCTTGGACTTCAGAGTGCTTCACTTTGGCTGGATCCTGCCCAGATTATGCAACTTGCTTGACCTTTCCTGTTTGGACAGTCTGAACTTGAGAGAGTGCCTTGGATCTGAGCATAAGAGAGGTTCAGATGTTGGCCACAAGGTGGTGCTAGAATGCCTAGAATGTACAGGATTCCTTCTATAATGTTATTCCTTATGGAGCCCTAGAACCCTAGAACCGCTCAGCGTCCTTAGGAGGGGTCACCTGGAAGGGGGGGCTGCCCAGGGAGGTGATGTCTTAGGGGAGGGCCTGTTGATTTAGGGAGTGGAGTTGTGTTAAGCAGGCAAAAGGGGAGATTAAGAAATGGTCACATCATCGGCCAAACTGGGGCAGGGGGCCACTTCCCCCCCTTCCCAGGATTGCTGCCTCCACCTGCCCTTGCCTCCCCAGCAGTGCCCACTGTTGTGCCAAGCTGACGGAGGCAGAGGAAGGCTGGGGCACCCTGATCTTTACTGGTCTTCCTCTCTCCACACCGTGTGGGTGGAAACAGGGAATGTTGCGGACAACTGGTGAGGAGGGGAGAGCTGGACCCTCTGCACTTCCTCTCCCACTTTGCCCTTTCTCCGATGCAGGGCACAGGAGGAGGAGAAAGAGGCAGAGCAGGGGGTGGCAGGTGGGTGACCCTGCCGGCTCTCTGCCTGAGGCAGCCAGCTCCATTGGCCTCCTGGGTGAACCGGTCCGGTTGTGATGGCCTCACTTTTACCTTTGTCCTGGATTTTAAAAATGTAATATAACTGAATAAGAAGGTGCTATGTAGGAGTGAGAACAACAACAACAAAAAAGCCTGGTCTCCACTTTCTCTTCTTATTCCCCCCCCCCACAACAAAAAACCCCTCTGGAGGAGTAGCTGCTGTTCAAAGAAACAGAGCTTGTTAGCTTTTCATGCCTCTTCTCAAAGTGTGAACCCTCCTCCCAATTGGCGCCTGCTCTGTTCCTTGTTAGGGAGAGCTCAGGAGAGGTGAGAATAACAGCAACCAGCTGGGAACAAGAAAGAGGGGGGGACTTGGCTGGGGAGAGGAACATCAGAGCCCTGCTGGACCAGGCCAAAGGCCCACCACTCTCTCCTGTCAAGGGGGTGCACCTGGCGTCAATCCACTAAAACTGAGCGTGGGGAGAATTAGAATTGACAAAAGAAATATTTCTTGACCCAGCGTGTGATTAGTCAGTGGAACTCCTTGCCACAAGATGTGGCGGCAGCATGATTGATCTGTGGAACTCTTTGCCACAGGATGTGGCGGTGGCACTGAAGACCTATATGTGCCTCAAAAAAGGGGCTCGGACAAATTGATGGAGGAAAAGTCCATCACAGGAGACAGGCCATAATCTGCAAGTATCTAACCAGTTGTGTACCTAGAGGGGTTAAGGGGGGCAAATACCCCTGGGCACCACCCTGCGAAGGGCAGCACTACAACCCTCCTCTCTACCGCCGCCACCACCAGCCATCCACTTCTTCACATATCAGAGAGGGAGGGCACTATTTGAAATGGCATCCACCCCCTCCAATATTTGGAGAAATCTTGCCCCACTGCAAGGTTAAGAACATAAGAAGAATCCTGCTGGATCAGGCCAAAGGCGCATCTAGTCCAGCTTCCTGCATCTCACAGTGACCCACCAGATGCCTCAGGGAGCACACGAGACAATACGATGCCTGCATCCTGTTGCCATTCCCTTGCCCCCGGCATTCTGAGGTAGCCTACTACTAACATAAGGAGGTTGCACCATCCATCATGGTCTATAGCCCACGATGGACTTTTCCTTCAGAAATCTGTCCAATCCCCTTTTCAAGGCATCTAAGCCAGATGCCATTACCACCTCCTGTGGCATGGGGTTCCATAGGTTAATTACCCACTGGGTAACTCTCTTGTAACTCTGCAGCAAAACCTGCATTGTGAATAGTTTTGCCCCCTCCAAAGGAGGGCCTGAGTGGCTGAGCAGGTAAGACTTTTGCCTTTGCTTGGTGGTGGGGTTTAGTGGTGCCTTGTGTAAGACTGAGGTGGGTTTTGGATGATAGAAGGGAAACAAATTAGCCTACTGTGGGCACAAGGTTGTGGAGAGGGAATTTGGCACAACAGGGGTGGAACATAGCAGTGGCAGTTTGGGCAAACAGATGGCACCGTGTGCTGGTGCTCCAAAGCGCCACCCCTGGGCATGGTTTGCCCACATCCGTTTGCCACTGGGTGACGGCTGTGTCCCGTGGAGACCCCCTGCGGGGGTGAACAGACCCCTGGAGGGATAACGTCACACAGACCGACCGGGAGTGGCAAGGAAAAAAAGAGTCGCTTGGAGAAATGCATATGGGGAACCCCCGCTTCTGATACTGGAAGCTTCCAAGATGGGGGGGGGGGTGCCCAGATGGCTAACCCAAGGGCTTTGTGACCCCCCCCCCGAAAATCAGATTGGGACCCCCTTGGGGATTTTGACCCCCAGGTTGGAAACAACTGCTATGTACACTTCCTTGAGAGTAAGACCCACTTAATTCAATGGGGGGGGGAGAGAGAGAGAGAGAGGGAGGATGGTGCAGTGGTTAGCGAGTTGGACTTAGAGCTGGAAAATTCAGGTTCAAATCCTGGCTCAACCTTGAAGCTTCCCAGGTTATGTTGGGCCGGTCTCTCTCTCTCTCTCTCTCTCTCTCACCTACCTCGCAGGGTTGTTGTAAGGACAAAAGGAGGGGAGGAACCAGGTATAGTCTCTCTGTATATCCAATAACTTTTGATTTCTGGTAAAAGGCTAGTCCAGTGTTATTCAAACTGTGGGTCCAGACCCATTAGGTGGGTTGCAATCTGATGTCAGGTGGGTTGCGGAAAGCTGGGAGCAGCCATCTTGGAAACTGCAGACCTTCCTCTTGTTCTATTCCTTTTGTGAGTATTCACAGATTGAATTTTCAAGTGAGGGTTTTTTTTTTTTAACTGTTATCAGTTCAAGGCTTTTACATCATATTTTGCCCTCATCTTGCTTTCTGTCAGGGATGTTTCCTGGTTGTACAATTGGTGCGGTCCAAGAATGCCAATTTGCATTTCAGGAGTGTCATCTTATTATGTCACAATGATGGCATTTCCTGTTTGATGATGTCACTTCCGGCTATGACATCACTTCCAAGTTAATGACATCACTTCCAATGGGTCCCGACAGGAGTGCCATTCTAAAAAGTGGGCCCTGGGCTAGTCTATTTCAGTGGAATATTTAAAAAGGTGAAGGGGTGCCCCAAATGTGTTGAAATCTCCACTTGTTCCTCCCGAGTAAACACATTTGGGAGCGTTGCCTGTCTTACAGCACTTGCTTCTCCAAGGATCCACTCAACGAGCTGTCAGTCAGTATCAAGTGAAAGTGACAAGGCGTTTTCTCCCATTCAGAGGCTGAGAATTCAAGTGAAAAAAGCGTTTGGTTGGAATTGTGGCACCGTAAGGACGAACAGGGTGCCTGTGGAGGAGAAAATTCTTTTGCAGACAGCATGGTGTGTAAAATGTTGCTACTTGCAGGCAAAGTTGAGGCATTTGGAAAAAAAATTAAGCCAACTCTGCCCTGAGACCTGTTTGCTAAACGCTGGTTGCATGCTCTTGACTTTCCCCCAATAAAACCCAGCAAGTGTTGCCTGTGTTGTGTGAGTGCAGAAGCTCATCACTGAGGAGGGAGTTTTCAAAATCCATAAGAACCCCGCTGGATCAGGCCAAAGGCCCATCTAGTCCAGCTGCCTGGATCTCACAGGGGCCCACCAGGTGCCTCAGGGAGCACATGAGACAACAAGATGCCTGCACCCTGTTGCCACTCCCTTGTATCAGGCATTCTGAGGTAAACTTCTGAGGTAAATATGAGGTAAATAAAACAGAATTTGCTATCCTGTCTCTGGTGAGGGAGCTATAATAACAATCTGGGCCTTAAGAACATAAGAATCCCTATGCTGGATCAGGCCAAAGGCCCATCTAGTCCAGTTTCCTGTTTCTCACAGCGGCCTGCCAGGTGCCTCAGGGAGCACATGAGACAAAACGATGCCTGCATCCTGTGTCTACTTCCCTGCACTGGCATTCTGAAGTAGCCTACTTTTAATATAAAGGAGGCAGCACCACCCATCATGGCCTGTAGCCCACGATGGACTTTTCCTCCAGAAATCGGTTCAATCCCCTTTTAAAGGCATCCAGGCCAGATGCCATCCCTACCTCCTGTGGCAAGGAGTTCCACAGCTTAATGACCCGCTGGGTAAAATAGCATTTCCTTTTATCTGTTCTAACTCTCCCAATGCTCAATTTTAGTGGCTGTCCCCTGGTAATCCAGCACCTGGAATTTCTTACTCTCACCTGATCTTTTGGTGATTTGATGAAGCATTTGAGTGTTGTTGTTTTGGTCATGTGAATTCTGAACACGTGTTGTAGGAATGGAATTCTGGGCTGTTCCTCCACAGGGGGGTTGTGGGTCCCTCTGCCATGGGTGGGGCAGCTGCTTCAGTCCACTGGGGCTGGTTCAATGCCAACTAGCTCTAAAATAGATTTAGATCTCTCTCTCTCTCTCTCTCTCTCTCTCTCTCTCTCTCTCTCTCACACACACACACACACAGAGAGAGAGAGAGAGAGAGAGAGCGCAAAGGGGAATGGCTGTGATCCCTTTCTAGATATGCTGTGCTGTGTTTTCCCTCTAGGGATGTCTCTGGGGGCAAGGATAAAAAAAAGACAGAAGGAAAAATTGGATAGAGAGGGAGGAAAAGAAGTCGAAAACTTGGAGATGGGAAGGTGGGAAAGAAACGGATGGAAAAAATAGATCAAAGAGATGGAATGACCAGGAAAGGGGGTATTATCAATCAATCAATCAATCAATCAATCAATCAATCAAAGTTGTTTATTGTATTAGCTAAAAGCCATCACAATCATAATTAAAATACAAAGTCCAGGTTCAGATTCAAGTACTAAGGGCAATAAAATTCAGATAAAACAAGATAATATAAAACAAACACAGGTATGCACAAACACCCTTCACATTAGGGAATCTCCTTTGCAGTCTACAGCTGGAAAGGGGGCATTAAAATGCAGAGCAACTCAGAAAAGGAAAATGAGGAAGAAGGAAATGGATAGGGAAAGAGGAAGAAATGGAGGGAGGGCAAGTCAGGAAAGGCGATAAATGTTTTGGACGCAGAAGTGTGCTTCTTATACCAGGAAACGCAAAATGATAGCAAAATTCTTGCTTGGACAGTGGTTCCCAACCTGGGGGTCGTGAGTTAATTTCTTTTTGGGGGGAGGGGTAATGAAGACCCCATTTCCTACTGTAGATGAGTTTGCACAACACTTCAAAGAAGCATTTTTGCAACCTTTTCAAGGAACCTCCGAACTATTTGGGAGAAAAATAGTTTTGGAAAACTATTCACAAGTGTTTCCTCATACCTGATAACGAATGGTTGCATTTGGTAACCTAAGTTAGTCCACATAAAGTTTTCATAGGCACAGTGATGTCACTTGATGACATCACTTCCAGTCTTGGGTGTGTGTGTTTCCAGGACAGGTTGTTGTAGCTAAAAAGTGGGCCCCAGAGCTTAAAAGGTTGGGGACCCCTGTGCTTGGAGAATATGTTCAATGGATACTTTTGTGTGCTACACAAGCTCCTCTGTTTACTCCAAATTAAGGCTTCTGGGTGCAACTGCATTTATAGCAGAAGCCGATGCATGTCTACTCAGAAGTAAGTCCCATTGTGTTCAGTGGAACATACTCCCAGGAAAGTATGCATAGGATTGCAGGCTAAGTGTGTAAGGCTGCCGTCCTAGACATGCTTTCCTGGGAGTAGGCCCCATTGAACACAGTGGGACTTGCTTCTGAGTAAACATTCTTAGGATTGTGGCTCTAGAAATGTGGTACAGCACATTACCTACCCCAAATCCCCATCTAAAAGAGCAAGTAGCACCATTTGTAATAATTAGGAGCAGGGCTGGCTCTAGCAGCAGTGGGGCCCAATGTGGGGCATTCCCAACCCGCCCGGCGAAGCCCCCCCCCCCACGAAGAAGAGCGCTGTTCGTGCCATGTGCAATGCATGGCATGTGGAAGGAGTTGGTGGTGTTATCGTAACATCTCCGCCAACGGCTTCCAGGTGGCCCATCTTGGGCTGTTCAGAGGCAGGTGGGAGAGTAAAGCTGCTCTGCTCGACCCACTGACTTACAGCCCATAGAGATCCAGGCTGCAGCCACGGGCAAGATGCTCACCCTGCTAGCGCGGGCCCCCTGAAGGGCGGGGCCCAATGTGACAACATTGGTCGCATTGGCTTAAAGCCGGCCCTGATAGGAGGACAGTCAGAAAATCTGAAAACCAAAATGTGCCTTTGGATTGTTTTGCAGGTTCTGTATTTGTGGACTGTATTTCTCAAGCCACCTCTTGCTTTGACAGCCCCATCCCAAACAGGTCATTTCAGAAAAGCAGACCCCTGGAAGTGTAATTTAGATGCCCAAGCTGGGACCGAAGGAGGGGATCTCCTGAAAGGGAGTCTACTTTGACGTTTGATTCAGCACAGCGGCCTGCAAGAAACACAAGGCAATCTGCGCGCTCTGAGGTGGGCGTAACAGTCCATCTCACCACGGCCCCAGATCGCAGGTCTTTTCAGATTTGAGACTTGCGCGATTTGAAGCCTTCACGCAGACCCAGAGCCAGGTGTTCTTGTTGGGGTTTTTTTTTTTTTTGCAAAACACTTTCCCCCCTCCCTCCTTTTGACAGCACAAGCTGAACCATGTCTACTCAGAAATGAGTCCCATTATAGTCAATGGGGCTTACTCCCGCGCAAGTGTGGATTGCAGCCTTAAGGCCTTGCGTTGGGTTTGTTTGGGTTTTTTTTTGTTTTTGTTTTTTGAAGTCGAGTCTCTTCCTTCTCTGTGCCTTGTTCATTAGGGGGCTTCTGACACCGCACCACACCGCACCCACAACCCAAATAAATATCCGGTGTCATGATCATTTGAGCAAGGGAGGCACTTTGAATGCCTTGCTCCGTAAGTCCGTCGAGCCTAGAGCTGGTACCCATCGATGCCCATCTCAATAGGCTCCCCCCCCCTCCAAGGTGGCTGGCCGAAAATCCCCTCCCCCCAAAGGAAGCCTCGGACACCGCCGACTTTTGCGCCTGCTTTTGTCTTTCTGGTTGTTCCTAATCTTTTATATTGTATTTTTATATTGTTTTTTAATTATTGTTTTTAAATTATGATGTATTTTATTCTGTTTTTAACTTTGATTTTGTAATGCCGCCTTGAGTGCCTTCGGGCAGAAAGGCGGGGTAGAAATTCAATAAATAAATAAATAAATAAATAAATAAATAAATAAATAAATAATATACGATCCCTAATATTCTTTGGGAAATGTTGATGTTGTTGGGTGTCCTTTAAACACACGCGCGCGAAAAATAAGATGGGGAGGGCCGAGGGGTGAGTGAGAGGCGGAGCTGAGGCTGGTCGTGGGGAACGGAGGGGGGCGGCGGAGATATCCCCGGGTCAGGTTGAGAACCCCCTCGCTTGCCCCCCGGGAGACAGATCCCCGAGACTGCTGGATGGCCGCTCAAGCGTGATTTTTGTTCATTTTTAGTTGAAGCGTTTCTATCCCAGTCGCCTTTCCCATGCCCAAGCAGACGCCCCAGGCGGCTTACGTGGACACTAGGCTAAAAACCACCATTTTTCAATGGGATTTTTGCAAATCATTCTGTGATTCGCCCACTCCTCTGGAGCCTTCACAGTGTGTGGTTCTCTCCTCTGGCTGCGTGCAAAGTACGTATGAATCAAATAGACACGTGTCTCCAACCGTCATCGTTTCTTTTCTGCCCTGGAGAACACGCGGGCAGTCTCCATTTACACGGGAGACCGGAGAGTCTTTCCTGGGACCAGGAAAGGCAGGGTTGAAAGTGGTCAGTTGCTTTTTATTTGAAATCAACCCGCACTGAAATCTCTCCCACGGATTTTCCGTCCACGCTGGAGCTGGGATCCCACGGCGCATTCTGGCGCTCCGCTCCACGGAGACAGCGCCTTCTCTAGCCGCGGGGCTTTGCTATGCCTGCCTCAGGCCGCAACCCTATGCACACTTTCCCGGGAGTAAGCCCCATAGACTATAATGGGACTTATTTCTGAGTAGACAGATTTAGGATTGGGTTCTTGGTTTCCAGGACTGGAGGGGAGGGGGCAACGTGGCGCAGGCGCGCACAGCCAATCCAGGAGGAGTCCCACGCACTTCGGTGTGGGCGGGCAACTTACTTCTGAGTAACCTTGCCTAGGGTCGAGCTGAAAAGACCAGCATTGGAAACGGCGATCGATCAGACGGATTTCTGCGTGAATCATCTGCTGACTCGTACATATATCGACGTGGTTTTGTTTTGTTTTGTTTTTGCTGAGTTATGGTGGACAGGTGAGTCCCTTTTCCACTCACCTGTCTGCGATGATTCAGCGTTTCACCGGCTCGCCTCGCCTCCAAGGGCCAGATCAGAACCGCCTGCGCAGCCTGGCCGACGACAGCGAGCCACGGATCTTTATTTTGCTCCCCTTGGACCTCGCACAGCAACCGTTCAAGGTGGGCCGAGATCCCAAGAGAGATCTTGGGAAGCTCAGCCGTCTCCCCAGGGTCCGAACCTCACGGTCTGGCCCTCTTAGAACGGTTAAAAAAAATTATATAATAATGCCAGAGAACATAATAATAAATAAGCCCCTGCGGAAAATGGCCTTTGACCCCCTTCCCAGTCCCTGGGGGTTCCCCCCCCTCCTCCTGCAGTCGACTTAACTCAGCCTGCGCGTCTGGTGGTTTTTTGATCTCTTCCGATGGCAAAAGCACCGGGGGGCTCCGCCGGTTATCGTTCTGTCCGAGCTTCCCCGCGCGGCCCCCTCTCCCAAATCCGTTTCCAAGAGCCAGCGTTGCATTTTGCAATCCAGGAGATCACGGCTACATTCCTAGGCCCACTTTCCTGGGAGTAA
Organism: Lerista edwardsae; assembly: GCA_029204185.1. Lineage (NCBI taxonomy): Eukaryota > Metazoa > Chordata > Lepidosauria > Squamata > Scincidae > Lerista > Lerista edwardsae. The sequence goes on along the minus strand of JAJKFI010000181.1, from coordinate 609,209 downwards.
GCCCCATTGACTATAAGGGGACTTACTTCTGAGTAGGCACGCGTAGGCTTGCGCTCTACGGCTCCCAAACCAGGTGAGAAATTCGGCCACGCAGAGCCGCCCCCTGCCTATTTTGGGGAGAGGGGCGTCTCCTGGACACGAAGGATCGAGAATAGCCATTTAAATGAACCGGGCCACAGAAGTGCCCCTGGTCAATTGTTTTGCCCACCCTCCAATACGCCCTGATATGGAGAACTCGGTCTACCTTTCAGTCCTGTTCACTCTGGGTGTTCATGTTTAATTTGTTGTTGTTTTAATGTGTTCTACTTATTCTATTTTACTTATTATGGTTACATTGCATTTTGTTTTTTGTTCTCTGCAAACCGTCTTGGGCGTTTGCTTTGGCACGAGAAAGGCGGGGTACAAACTCTTCAGATAAATAAATAAGTAATACTGCTGCCCTTGCAGAGTTTGCATCTCTAATGCCCCTTTTGAAACTCCAAGACTGCCGTTCTGCGCACGCGTGTATAATAATAATCATTAGTATTTATCAGCGCTATTATTATTATTATTATTATTATTATTATTAATAATAATAATAATAATAATAATAGTATTAACACGCGTGCATATTGTTAATTACATTATTAATTATCAAAAAGACAGATTTCTGCTCTTCAGAAACTGTATACATTTTCCCAGGAGTAAGCACCCCATTACCTATAGACTAACTGAATACCCCCTTGGTTAAGTGACGTAGGGAAGGTTGTGATCCTGTCCACGCTTTCCTCGGAGCGCAACTGAACACAACGGGGCTTACTCCTGAGTAGACTCGCACAGGGATTGCGCCGTCCTCCATTGTGCTTACTCCCAGGAACGTGTGGGTGAGATCACAGCTTTTTTGGGGGGGGGGGGCTTCCCAGGGTGGCTCAGAGCCCATTCCTAAGCATGTCTACTCGGAAGCAAGTTTCGTTATATAGTCAATGGGGTTTACTCCTAGGAAAGTGTGGCTAGGATTTCAGCCTTACTCACTTGGAAGGTAACAGAGAGATTCGCTTCCTCTTTTGCCTTTTGTCTCCCTGACCCCCCCCCCCAATTTCTCTCTCCACCCACCCACCCCAATTTTCCAGGAAATTAAGAAAAACCTCCTTCCTTCCTCCCACGTACCAATGCCGATGGATTGGCCACCGACCCTCCATCACACACACACACACAACGGATCTCCAGCCATTTATTTCTAGGGGACAGGAGCTGCAAACCTATCCACACTTACCGGAACGTAAGCTTCCGGAACACTATAAGCCCCATGCATTCGAAATAGGCATGTGTAGGATTGGGGCCTCCGATTGTGAGCCCTTTGAGACAAGGAACCATTTCTCGATTTGTTGTGGTGTGGAAACAATTTTTTTGCTAATAATAATAATAATAATAATAATAATAATAATAATAATAGATTGGGTGATTGTATGTGTGTATTTATTTATTTATTTATTATTTGTGTTTATTTTTATTTTACATGAATTGAGAGCAATGGCAGGGAATTTCATCCAACCTGTAAAATAAAAAAGAAACAGTAATGAAAAATAAACATAACACAAATACCATGCCCGGCAAGGTACTATATACTGTACCTACTTTTGGCCCATATCCCATTGTTTTAGTTTGTAGTAGATACGGACGGAAGCAACCTCCGTGAAGCGTGATTATTTTTACTAGTGTTAAAAATGTTAACACGATTAATTTTCATTATTGGTGCTTATTATTTATTATTACTAATAAAAATTATTAGGATAAAAAAAACATGGCTCTTCGGCAACAGCAAATATTGACAAGGCAGGTTTGCACAGCAGAATATTTGAGGCGCTGCTTCCCTGCCCCCAAAGGGCTCCCTTACAAAAGGAAGGCAACCCGTCGCTTCGGGGCAGAGACCGGACTTTTCTGCGCCTGCTCTGCGTTGCGAAAGTCAGGAAGACGCGTTGACGGGCACGGGGCAAGTTTGCCTTTTAACCCCCTGACGAACACGCCTTTTCCTGCATAAGGGGTATTTATATCCAGCGGATCGTTCCTTCAACCACGGTTATCTTCAAGGAAACCCTCTAGATTTCAGCGTACTAGTTTGTGCGTTTGCTTGTGTGTGTGTGTGTGTGTGTGTGTGTTTTAAGTGGTTATTTAACTGGGCAAGAGGCACTTGCCCTGCTAACTGGGCAAGAGGCACTTTTTCAAGTGGTGTCCTCTTATATTTAGCAGGGGGAGAGCAATTGTCCCTCTTCACCCCAGCACAGTGTCTTTCTCGTGGTTGTTGCTGGTATTGTTCTCCATTCTTTTAGATTGTGAGCCCTTTTGGGACAGGGAGCCATTTAACTTTAATGTTATTATTTGCCTGTAAACCACTTTGTGTTGATAAGCGGTATATAAATACTAGTGATTGCTTGATTGCTTGATTATTTCATGTGAGCGGAATTTTGGGCAAAGGGCCCAGCCCGCTTGAGAAGAAACTTCCACCCACGTCATATCCGCTCAGGCTTGCAGCCTTAACAGAAAGAAGGTCCACTGGATCGGGGCCAGGTTTTTTTTGGGGGGGGGGGCAGGAGAGAGACGTGGCTGGCGACCTGCATAGAACAGAAGGCGAACCCTCCTGGGTCAGGCCAATTGCCTCCGGATAGCCCGGAAGCAACAGATGTAAGCCAAAAGTCCTCCCCAACTGTGGTTCCCCCTCCAACTCGTGTTCAGAGATAGACTGCCTCTGAAGCTGGAGGCATTACGTAGCTATCGTGGTGACAAGTAGACCTATTGATTGCAAGGCAAAAATTAACCCCCTCCCCCCACTCTGTAATATCCTTTTCCCAATAGGCAGTTCTCGATTTTGCCTGGGAAAGGGGAAGGGAGGCGGGAAGGATGTGTAAAGGCAGCCTGGCGGATAAACGATGGCTGGATTCTCGTTTGCTTTTTTCGCACCTTCCCCAGTTCAGCAACCCTGGAGACCTGATGCTGGGCTCGCGTGCGACCGAGGCCCCTTTAAGAGAGCGGTTTCTTGAGTCCATACGGACGGGGGGGGGGCGCCGATTTACGCGGAAATGTTTAATCGTCGGACAGGAGAAGGGGAGTCTCTGTCCTTGGTTCCCAAGCAGGGCTGCCAAGCGCCATTCCTATGTCTGGATTCTTGAGGTCCTGCAAGTCCGGCTGAAATGCCTTTTGACAGCCCGACCCTACGCGTGTCCGAAGCGGTCCCTTTCCGTTCCAGGGGATCTACTCCCTGGGAAGCGTGCACAGGCAGGAGCGCGGCCTCAAGCCTCTGAAATGTCAGGACAGAGCGGGCGAGGGGAGAAGTTCAGCGCTAGTAACCTTTCTCCTCCATCCGCGGCAGAGGGGGGGGGGTTCGGTCTTCTACCGCGTCGCCCTCCGCGGAGGTCACGTTGGAAAATCCTCCAGGCGCGGACTTGTTGGTCCCAAGGAGCTGATCGAGCGTTTCAGTTCCTGCATTTCCAAAAAACTTCAGAGCTGAACGCTCGGAAGCAAGTCCAGTGGGAATGATGGGCGCGTGTGGCCAAGCCTGCACCAGATCCGCGTTTCCCCAGAGGACAGCGACCTTTTCACCTAAAGGAACAGGCCGCTTCGGTAATATCCCCTCCCACTGCGCAAACTCAAACCATGGGGGGTTTATATCAGCGACTCTCGGAAATTATCAGGCCCGCTGCCTGAGCTGCAATTCCGCCCGCCCTCCGCCGTTCACCCTTTCCAAAAACCCGCAGCGACAGACCCACGGCCCTGAACCAAGTCCGGACGGTTGAACTCCCGGGGGTGACCGAGAGAGTCAAAAGAAGGGCGCTCCGTCACCCTAAAACTGACGTTCTTCTCCCCAGTCGGGCAAATTCAGAATCTGATCATTTGTCTCGTCGTCGACGTCGTCCCGCCCCCCCCCCCCAAAAAAAAATAAAAAAAAAAAATCAGAAGAGCTCGCCATTAAATACAAAACTCTCAGCTCTGACTGTTGGCAGATCTATTTCTTTCTATGCTAAATCTTTATCACGCCTGTTTCCGGCGAGAAAGATAGGACAGCCTAGGCATGTCTACTCAGAAGTAAGCCCTCTTATAGTCAATGGGGCTTACTCCCAGGAAAGTGTGGATGGGCTTGGAGCCTCGGCCTTCCTAGTGAACAACGCAATGGGATTACTCTTGAGTAAATGGCACCGTTTCCAGACACCTCTACTCATCGCGGGCGCGCGCACGGGCCCTGCTTCGGTTCTGCACGGCCGTCCTCCAGAGCCGCTCCCTGCCCGTGTCAGTTTCACGCCCGCCTTGGCTCCTCTCGGGTCAGTTTCTCCTCCAAGCTGTCAATTTCCGTGCCTCGTTGGCGACTCCGAGACTGGCCTCGCCGCTTTCTGCGTCCCTGCGAATTGCACTCCTGTGCGCGCACATGAAGATCCCGGAGAGCCGAAGGATTCCACCAGCACCCCTTTGCGATAATAATTAATCGTAATAATCTTCCAATTCCAAAATAATTCCCCCCCAAGAAACCTCCGCTCCCCCCCAGCTCCGCTCCCCGCCCAGCAGCCAAACCTCCCCCCCAGAGCAATCAAACCGGCGCCTTCAGAACCTCTAGGACGCCGCATTTTGCATATGTGGTAACGAGCTTCTAATTGAGAGGCTGAACATCTCGGCGCCTTGGAGACTGCAAAAGACGAATTGCAACGCGGCCCGCAGCCGCCTGCTTCCCCCCCCCCTTTTCTCTTTTTCCCAAAATCGCTACGACCCGCCCGCGTTTGCAAATCCGCCGAAATCGCGATTCCACACCGCGTATCCTTTACGTCCGGGCTCACGTGGAGGCGTCGTGCGTTTTCCATTTCCATCCCGGCACGCACCGGCAGCCAACCCCTCCTCGCCCGTCGTCGTTCCGCCTCCCGCCTTTGAAGATCTGCTCTCTCCTTCGAGGATCAAAGAGGAAGGAAAACGTCCAAGAAGAAAACTAAATATTTAATTTATCTAAAAATTAAAAATAATAATAATTCTAGACATGCAGAAGAGGGGTGAGGCGATGGGCACGGCTGAAGAGGTGCACGAATTCTGTTCTTGCCATAGGTAAGTCGGGTGAGAAATTAAATTATGGATAATTTTAATTACATTAAAAAAAACCAAAGGTGCCAAAGGGTTTTTTTCTAGCTGCACAAGCGGAATTATTATTATTATTATTATTATTATTATTATTATTATTATTATTAAAACCCTCAGATGGAGATACAGAAAATAAGGCTGAATTTTCTCCCTAAGGTCTTTTTTTGGGGTGGGTGGGAGTTGAGCACAGCTTTGCATTGGCTGGACAACCACAGGCCGCAGATTAATTCCCCCCTTTTGCAGAAATACTGATTATAGTCTTCACGTGATTAAAAAAATAAAAGGAGGAACACATGGGAAGAAAAAAATGGATTCCCCTCCCCCCTTCTCTCTGGCATCAAAGTACTATGATTTAAATGCGTTTTAAAACAGAAGAAAAAATAATAGATATTCGATCGTCGTAATAAGCTCAGAGGCGGAGACGGATTTATTGCAAATTTATTGGGAGGAAGAAGGAAGTTAGTGTGTGTGTGTGAGAGAGGGGAGCAATCAGGAGGTGCCTATTTAATTATAATTGCCCCCTCTTAGATTCCTTTCTGCTAATGAGCATTTTCTGTGGGGGGGGGAGAGAAAAGGCTGAGCCACGTGGTTGGTGGCGAAGACGTGTGTGTTTTGAATCGTCGTTGAGCGGTCAGAAACAAAAGAGAAGGGGGTCTTGGGTTGCTGAACACGTCTGAGGCGAGACAAGGAAGCCCAATCTACTGAAGCTGGTGAGAAAATAATAATAATTAAACACACACACACACACACAGCGTGCGTGGGTGAAAAAGGAGGGAGCGGGAAGAAAAAGGGTGTCTGCCCGCCTCCAACCAGAGTCTCTAATTGCAGTATCGGGGCGATGAGAAACTGACGCGTAAAACCCACTAGCTGGAGAAAACAGCGCCCAGCGCTAGAAAACACGTGTTTGTGGTTCATCAGAACACAGGAAGTGGATAAGATTTCCCCTCTGTGAATGTCTTGCCCCTTCCTATCAAAATCCCCAAAGCTGGATGGGAAATAATGGACGAGCTCCCCGTTGCTGAGTGTGGCTGAATGGATCCGCCGTGTGTAGGAATAATCTATCCCTGAGCGCTGCTAGGTGTTTTGAGGGGGGGGGAGTCCCAGAGAAGTGGACTGCCATCACTCTCTGCTGGGCCGGGGGAGAGGGGGGTTCCGGAAGGCATTTTGGTGGAGCTGTTTGTGGGAAAACTCGGTGCTGGGTGAGAGGGGACGTGCAGCCTATGCTTATTTACTCAAAAGTAAGCCCCATAGACTTGCTCCCAGATTGCAACTGGGCTCCGGAATATGACCCCTGTACATTGCGTGGGTTTACCGCTGAGTAAGGACTCGGGCTGGTTGGGTCCGGTGGACTTCATAATGAGTGTCTCACGCTACCTGGAGGGGAACTCGCCTGGATTTTCTTGAACAGGAGCAAGAGACCTGGGTACGCAGAGCGTGCTTGCGAGAGCATGGAGGGGTGTGCGTGTGTTGGATGAAGACATCGGAGTAAAGGTCAGGTTGAATGGTTGATTCTGCCCACCCCCACCCCAAATAAAACACTTTAGCTAGGTTAAGGTCTGCAATAATGCCTTTCCAATTGCCGTGCGATGACGGTGATTATTTCATTATTAAGGGATATCGTAATCTGATGAATAACGTGGTTATTAGGCAAATGGCTGTCTAGAAGCGGATTTTAGAGCGTGGAGAGAGGCTTCGTGCCCGGGGTGGGTGGGTGGCGTCGCCACCTCCACAGTGTGACCTAAACGTAGACTTTGGGAATGTAGCGGGGAAGGCGGGGGTGCGCTGGGTGTCTGCTACGCCTGACAATGAACTTGAGACGGACGGCTTCGCCCATTCTCAAGTTCAGGCTACTTTTCGGTTCCCATGCATCGTGAGGGGGCGGGGGGCTGAATTAATTGCCCATTTTCTTCGGGCCGTTAGATTCTGCGGTTTTGTGCAGAAATCCGCCTTGGAAACGAGACAGGGGCGAGGAACGCAAGTATTTTGTCAAGTCCAGAGCGCTCCTTTTCTCTCTCCCCGCCCCTCCCGCGCAGCTCAGGGAGGGGGCCAATGAAATCCCAGTTCATTGGCCTCTAGGAAGGGTGGGGAAAGTTTGCAGCCCCCCCCCCCGAGGCGACCCTCCCCACTCGCCTCCAGTCTAGACTTACCAGCTTGTGTTTTCCTTCTGGCCGTATTCAAAGCAGCCCCCCCCCCCAGGGGCTTTTGTGATGGTAATTTCTAGTGTGTGTCTCTTCTCTCAGCCCCCTTCTCCTTACCCCCAGTCTGGAAACCTGAACTTGCGGTGGGGGGGACTAGGCCTGGACAATTCAGCTGCCGCATTTCCACGGTCTCGGATCTGACCCAGACAGATTCCGAGACTCAAAGAGGTGCTGGGGGGTGGGGAGAGAAACGCTGGGGATGGGGGTGGCTGGGAAATTAGTTTGGCTTTAATTTTTTTTAATTAGCGCACGTGTTTTCTTCCCAGTCCGTCAGAACGCTTTCCCTCCGGGCCTTTCTCCCTCCCCTTTAAAAATAGGAGTTGAGCCCCTGATTATGACAAAGAAAAGGTCAGTGTGTGTAAGGATGGCATAAATCTACCGCCTTCAGTCCCCCCCCCCTCACAAACACACACAAACGTACCCATGGTGTGTATCTCTCTGGGTGTTTAATTTTATGATTATAGAAGCAGAAAATACATGCATCTGCTTGAACGTGCGGCGGGTTTGTCGGTGCGGCAGCGTGCAGGCTTCCGGGTGACACAGAGCGCTTCTTCAACACGATTGCTGGTCTTCAAGGGCTATGAAGTGGCCTCGCCTCCAAACAAGCCAAGCCAGACGCACAATTAGTTAAGGACTTCGTTTTTCACCGGTTGTCTCAGTAAACCGGTCGAAACCGAATTAAATAGGTCAGAGCGGAAGCGCGCGCCCCAGGCCGTCGCCTCGCTTCCGTGAATCCTAAACACGTTTAATGCCTGTTTTCCCTGGATAGGCTTCCGTGAGAGTGAGGCTGCCATCCTAGGCGTACTTTCCTGGGTGTAAGCCCCCCTTGAACACAGTGGGGTTTACTTCCGAGTCAACGTGCATAGGATGGCGCTGCAAGAAGCGAGCGGGATTCACTTCCAGGTGACCCATGCCGAGGATTATGTGGCCAACAGGCTTTCTCGGGAGTAAACCTCCGCTCCGCTTGCTTCTCCACTGTTTGGGGGGGGGGTGCTTCTCAGAGAACGTGCTTGGGCGGCCGCCAGAGTTTAGCCATGAGGGCAATTCAGGTCTCCCTTAGATTCAGGGCAAGGGGCCTTGGGCCTGGCTCAAACCATCCCCTCGGATCCTAAATGAGGGTTTCGAGGTGCTGTCTGCCCCCTTTGCTTCGACAGTTGGAATTGCAGATAATTCTACACCGCCACAAATCAGCACTTTCTCCCTTCGGATTTAAGCGCTAGTCCACTTGGAGCATTCCCACGATCTCCTTAGGACCATCTTTCTTCCTTTTGAGACGTTTCCATTCTGCCTCTCCAGCAAATGATCTGCGGAGAGATTTCTCCGTGCTGGTCCGGTGCATTACGTGCAGTTAACTGGATTGCAGGCTTTGCGGGGCAGAGACTGGAATTTTGATTTTTGTTTCCCCGGCAGCCTCCCTATTTGCGTGGAAGTAAATCGCGCGAAGGTCAGAGGGGCGGGTTCCCAGTTCAGCGGATCCACGCCCTCAGGCTGGCAACCGGAAGGCTACAGTCCTGTACACAGTGCCGTCGAAGTCAGCCCCATTGAACACAATGGGTCATACTTGGGAGTCCGACTAGACTTATGTAAACTGGCGCTGAATGGCTCCAATCCTGATCTGGGGTAGGGGCGGTGGAAGTCTCATTGGACGCCATAGGGCTTGCTTCTGCGTAGACACGCACAGCATTGCGCGATTACTTGGGGGTCAGCTTCCCCCATCCCCACGGGATACGTCCTTAGACTGCGCCTCTGTCGGCTGCTGCGCGGAGCGGGGCCCTCTTTGTTCCGCAATCTTGGCCCGAGTCGAGTGGCTCTGTGAATCGGCGGCAGTCCGCGCAAGACTGCGGTGGGACCCGCGGGTTCGAGGCTGCCTCTGCTGCGTCTCAGCTCGCCCACAGCGGCGGGGGTCGCCCCTCCTCTCTTAAGAGTCTGGGCGTGCAGAGAAAAGGGAACGAGCGCGCGCGAAAACGAGCTAAAGGAGGCCTTTTTAGTTCGCGCGCGCGCGTGTGTTTGGGTGTGTGTGTGTGTGTGACTGGCAGCCGCCCTGCCTCGCGACGTCATCCCGCTCTCCAACCACCCCCTTCTCAAGAGGGCGAGATTCCGAAGACCTAGCTCAGTGCACGGTCCGTCCGGCAGGCTGTAAGACGCAGGCGGCGAAGGAGTCGGAGGCCCCCCTCTCGGGCCAACCGAGACCCGGGTAAGAGCCCCCCTCCCGTCGTAGCTTTTCACCCCATAGGCTACCGGGAGCTGCTGTTTGGGTGCGTTTTCAAGGGAAAAGGCCGTTTCGACGCGTCTTCTGCACTGGCGGTCGTCTTATCCGCGCGCCGCGGTTGCGTCGGCTCGCTTCTATCCCCGTGGATGCCTTCCTCCCTCTCCGTATCCAACGCACCTAATTTTACTATATGCAGCATATATTTTTTTGGTGGCGAATTGGGCGCGTTCCCGTGAACAGCCTCCTAGAACCAGCCACTCTCCCCACACCCGGCTTCCTCCATTCCTTGCTAGCTTCCATGGGAAGTTGAGAATGCAGCGGCGTCTCGTGTGTGTTTTTTTCTTTTTGGGGGGGCCGGTGCGGGAAGGAAGGCCTTGCCGATTTGCAAAATAGCATTCCCTTCACATAAAATACCTCCTTAAAAATACCAACCCTGTCTTCCGCTCCTTTGGCAGTGCGAGGGCGCCTTTGGGATGCCGTTCTGAACTCTTTCGAGGAGGAATTTTCCTCCCACCACCCCCACTTTGTAAATTACTTTGTGGAATCCACTCCCCACCAGCTTTCAACCTCTCACCCCATATTTAGGAATAAGCGCAGCAGACAGCTCTGTGGGGAACGGTCTCTGGTGGGAAGGGGGCTCAGAAACGGTCGCTGCCCTTGGCCTGAGTGGTGGGACTTGCTTCCGAGGAAACCCGCAAAGGATTGCTGCACTTTCGTGCGACCAGGCAGACTTTGAAAGCTGGCGGTGGGGTGAGAAGGGGGCGCAGAGGAGCCGCTGTGGGTCTCGGGGCTTGTACCGGGATGCGGTGGACGCCCCTCTCCGGCTTCCCCTACCTGGAAACGCGATCCTAAGAATAATTGAATGAGACCCCCCCCCCTCGGCAAAAGCTCCTTGAAGAGAGGGTGAAACAATCAACGTTCACCTTAGTTGTGGGTCCGTTTTTATAACTTGCGCCTCGCCCCTTAAAATCAACCGGATTGACTTATATGTTTAGCTCGAGTGGGGTCACATTTGAGCTGAAAATACTTATATTTGCCTGTTTCGATTTTCTGAATGGTTGCACGCTTTACTGAATGCAGCCGGACTTGTCTCTGAGTAAACGTAAGGATTGGGCCTAGTATGGGAAAAAAAATGTATTGTTTTATTTAGTTCTATCTGACCTTTCTGTTCCTAAGAAGAGAGAGGAGGTATAACAACATTAAATTGTCATTGGAAGAGTGTGTGTGTGTGTGTGTGTGTGTGTGTGTGTGTGTGTAAAACAATGCAGGTTTCTGTTTTAACTAATTGAAAGCACAATCCTACGCCTATCTACTCTACTCAGAAGTAAATCCCATTGTCTTCAATTGAGCTTACTCTCTGGAAAGTATACATAGAATTGCAGCCAGACTTGTAAGGATTCAATTGTAAGCCTCTTTCCTCCTCACTGAATGCATTCGATTTTCCTTGTGTGCAGACTATTAGGGGGAAAAAGTATTATTATATAATATCCATGTGCACGGTACTGTACACAGAAGGTGTAATATTTATTCACAGGTTTGAGGGCAATACAGTTGAGCAAGACTAGCAACAGGGGGGAATTACTAATTTTTCTGTGATCGTGGTATTAGGGTGGTGCACATGTTTTTCTTGGCAGTAAGTCTTGTGAATTTCATCCCTAATTGCTCCTAAACTGGGCTTATCGGGAGGCCTAGAAACAACAATATTAAGATGTTGAGAGAAAATGTTGTACAAGAGATCTGGATCGTTTTTAGTAAAGATTCTCAGACTGTGCCGGTGTGCAAATTCAAAAAGGCTGTTGATGAACTGGGCATGATCTGGCTCTGTAGGGCACCAACTGAATTTCTGTTGGAGTAGAGGGCTTTCAGCCCCTCAAGCACACAGCCCCTCAGTAGACCTAGGAGGATAAGCTCATTATAGGGCTAAACCCAGTGGTGAAATTCAGCCAGTTCTCATAGCTTCTGCAGAACCAGTAGTTAATTTTAGGTTGGGAGAGGGAAGAAAGGCAGTAGCTGCCCTGAAGGACATAGAACCGGTTGTTAATTTATTTGAATCCTACCACTGGCTAAACCCACCCACTGTATTGGGGTGTGTGTGTGTGTGTGTGTGTGTACATAGGTGTAGAGTAGCCAGGCCCGAAATTCAGAAAGCCTAGGCTCTAATTGAATTTCACACATTAATAAAAGTTTAATTTAGTTTAAACTTTCAAAACAAGTTGCGGTTCGCTCCCTGTTTATCTCAGTGCCTGTGTACTGAGATTGCCTGGATTTTTTGGAACAGTGCAATCCTAGGCATGTACTGTATACTCAAATGGAAGGTCCATTGCTTTCCATGGGGCTTACTTCCAGGCAAATGGGTGTAGGATTGCAGCCTCAGTCTGTATTCTTATGCCAAATATACAAGGCTTGCCAGATGTTGGTGGCTGGATTTGGCCTGCTGAATATGGAGTCCTTCCTCCAAGTGTTTTTGAATTGTGCCTAGACAGCAATTGGTTCATCATCATTAAAGCCATTTAACTTATTATTATTAATTATTATTATTATTATTCCTATAAGCCACTGTGAACTTTTTATAGTTGAAAAGTGGAATATAAATATGATTGATCATCAATTAGAATAATAAATAAGAATATTTATTTACCAATTTATTTACTAATTTGCAAACTTTTTGTTGTTGAGAAGTGGCATATATTCTTTATTATTCTTATTGATGATCAATCAATCGTATTTATATACCACTTTTCAACTATAAAAAGTTCCCAAGTTGGTTTGCATTTTAAAACAAATCCGTGCCTGTCCCCTTGTCCCCGAAGGGCTCACGGTCTAAAAAAGACAAGTGCAGAAGCGATATCAGCAACAGCCCCCCCCCCAGGACAGACAGCAGTGCGCAATGGGGCGCAGCCTGCCTGCTTGCCTTTGCTAGCATCTGTACATGTAAAAGTTGACGGGGGCTGGGAGAATGGTAAGTGAGGGGAAAGAGACCTGAGCTGAGATCCCTCTCCTGCCCCTCAGTAGACTGTCTGCCGGGCCTTCTCTGTGGAGCATCCTTGTAGCCATGAGATCTGGGATTCCTTGGTGGCCGTTCAAGAGCACCAAAAATCAGGGCTGAAAGGGACTCTGCAAGGCCATGCTCCTAATCCTGTGCATTGATGCTGAGCTCTACCGCGCCCACAAGCAGTATTAGTAGCAAAACACAGAGGCCTCGCCATGCTGCCTTCCCAAAGCTCTACCGGAGGGATTTCTGGGTCTTCGGCCAATCTCAGAATGTTGGGGCTGGAAGGGAGACATCGTGGCTGGTTCCTCAAGGCCTGCCTAGCCTTGAAGATGCCACAAGAAGTCCCAATCTCGTGTGTGTGGTTCACTAGTTGATGGCCCAAGGGGGTGGCTTCTCTTAATATTTCAGCCTGATCACTCTAGAATTCATCTCCCTGGAGCTTTGAGCTCAGGATACTGATATAGCGACTCCTCTGTGGCAGATTGTGGGTCTGTGTGCAGTTGGGGGGGGACAGGATGGGGGGCACGGGAGCGCAAGGAAGGACCAGGGTTGATGCAGGCTTCTTCGGTTAGCAGCAGTAGCAGAATCGGTTGCCAATTCCAGGTACAGCTTCAACTTTTAACCTGTACCCTGACCCTGGTACATATGAGGCAGGGTGCTGGGAAATGGAGTGTGCGTGTGGGGTCATAGGAAGCTGGGTGACTGCAGGCCGCATGCTGTTGTTCAAATGTGCGCACAATTTGTTCCATAAAAAGATATTGTGCATTCTTGTTGTTGTTGTTGCAGTTACAATAACAATAATATTGGCATTGGAAATAACAATAATACCTTCTGGGGCAGGGTAAACAGTGATTTAAAATAGAAACAAATAATGGTCATATATACAAGTGTGTGTGTACACACACACACACACACACACACACACACTTGTGTATATAATACCGGGAAGGTATTATTACTACCTATATGTGTGTGTGTGTGTATATATATGTATATATGTGTGTGTGTGTATAATGTATGTGTGTGTGTGTGTATAATGTATATATGTGTGTATATACATGTATATATGTGTGTGTGTATATATAATGTGTATATATGTGTGTGTGTGTATATATATATATATGCACTTATTTTTCATCTGTGTGTGTGTGCGCGCACACACACACACACATACACACACACACACTGACTCTCTCTCTCTCTCTCTCTCTCTCTCTCTCTTAATTCAAAATACTTCTTCCCTACCCTTCCTGAATTCTGAGTAATAATTGATTTGAAGCCGGTATAATTTATAACTTTTTTTTTAGTACATTAAGATTTGTTGGGATTTAGGATATGAGCTCCTGATTGGTATTTGTTTTCATAAACCTTTTTTTTTTTTTTGAAAAATATTTTTTAAAAAAAATCAAAAAAAGGGCAAGAGGCCATCAAGTGAATGGCATGACCAGTGTTAAACCGATTCCTTCTGGCATTTATCCCTGATATTGTCTCTGTCTCATGCTTTCGGTGGGGGACGGATTCCACAGTTATCGGGCAGCTACACAGGGAATGTCCCTTTTGCTGTTTAGTCTCATCATGGTTGGGGGGGGGCGGTGGAAGAAGGGTGTTCTTAGTGGATTCTACAGTTGCAGGTGACTGTTTCCAGATCTCTTGCAGCTGCAGTTAGGATCCGGTGCGTGATTTTCATAGAGCCTGGGGAAAAGTTTTGCCTCTTGGGCTTGGTATGGACGAAATGAGACTCTTCTTTCTGTAGTTTCCCATTTTCTCTCTCTCTCTCTCTCTCTCTCTCTCTCTCTCTCTCTCTCTCTCTGTATGTGTGTCTGCGTGTGAGCTAATGATTTGGCCCCTTCCTGAATCTTAAGGTGTGGTCTCAAGGCCTATAGTCTGGTCTGTGCCTCAAAACACCATGGAAGCCATCTAGGCCTCCATAGGGAAAGAAAGGGGGTAGAGATGTGTAAAACATTGACACAAAGTGATGCAGTGTGCAGACTGTTCTCTCCTCTCTCCCCCCCCCCTTTGGCAGACTTGACTTTCGAATTCCACACATCCAGTGCAATTCTTTGCATGCTTACTGAAGAAGGAAGCCCCACACCATTCAATGGGGCCTACTTCCAGGAAAGTGTCACAGGATTGCACTGTTAGGATCGCTCTGCCTTGGAATGGATGGATTCATATTTGGAAAAAAAAAATTGAAAATGGCTGAGGTGTCGGTGAAAATAACTAGACATGTAAGAAAACCTTCTGTCCTTTCCTGTTCTGCGATCCTCAGCGAAGGCAACAAACCTGCATCCAAATAATCTTTTTGAAAGCTTCACGGACTGAAAATTCAGTGGGGAAACCAAGTGATGAGGAAAAACCGCAGGAATCCTTTTAGGAATTCTTTGTATCTGCTCATTGGTCCAGGGAAGGGAGCCAGTTGCACACTTCTTGTCTTCCAGGTAGACTTGTATTGTATAGAGAGGCTCTTTCTCATCAACAAGGGCTGTGTCTTGGCTTGATTACCTGAGTGTGTGTGTGTGTGTTCTGGCAGGGGGGCTCTGACTCCCAGGGAATCCCAGGGTCCATGGCTGACTGCAGAGCCCAACCCCCCATTGTTGACAGAAGCAGAGGAGCAGAGGCGGATCTACAGGGAGGGCAAAGCTCTAAGTGTTGCAAGAAGCCTTACCCTGTCTTGTAAATCCCTCCTCTCCCTTGCTGCTGTAGCCAGTAAGCAACGCCAAGATGTTGCTGTTCCCTGTGAGGATTGGCTAAAACGGTGCAGGAGAGGAGTGATTTCCACTGCAAGGTGAGGCTCCTTGCAACACTTAGAGCTTTGCCCTCCCTTAGATCTGCCTCTGCAGAGGAGGGGTCTCTGCCGAGGGCCCAGCTCTGAAAGTTGGTTTCCTCCCCAAGCTCGCAAGAAAGCAAGCACAGATGTTCAGCTGCCTGGACCTTACCTAGGGCTGGGGGGAGTGTGTGTGCAAGTAGCAGAATGCGGGTTTCAGTTTTAAGTAAGTGAAAGCACAATCCTAGGCCTATCTAAAGTAAATCCCATTGTCTTTGATGGCGCTTACTCGCTGGGAAGTCTACATTAACGATGGCGAACCTTTTGGGCTCCGCGTGTCAAAACTTTGAAAAATGCTTAACTTGACTCTGCTGGTGTGTCAGTCCGCCTCCCAAACAAAAGAGAAACCGTTCTTTATATTTAAACACAAATACAGTCCAGTCATGTCTGGTGCTACGTATTCATTTATTTAAACAAATATATCCATTTATTTAAATAAAAAATACAGCCCAATCATGTCTGGTGCTGTGTATTCTATAAAGAAACATCAAATAATTGCAAAAATGAAGAATGAACTCACTTTTTGCCAGGTGTTGGTGAACACTGGTGTGTCACCACCCCAAACATTGTGGTGTGTCACCTTTGACACACATGTCACAGGTTCGCCATCACTGGTCTGCATAGAATGGCAGCCGGGCTTGTAAGGATTCAATTGTAAGCCTCTTTCCTCCTCACTGAATGCATTAGATTTTCCTTTGAGCCTTTGAAATGCAGTATTGGGGTGTCTCAGCCATAGCACAGAGAGACTTGGGATCTGTAACTCCCTCTTTACCTAACTGTCCCCAAGGTTTGTTGCTGCAAGGTTTGTTATTATAAAATAATAATAATAATTTTTTCTGGTCATACTTCAGGAAGAAATTCCTGTTGGTCTGGGTGATTTGGCAGCTAGAACAGATTCTCAAGGGAGGTGGTGGGTTCTCCCTCCCTGGAGAACTTCAAGAAGAGGCTCGACGGGGAGAACTTTCTACGACAGCCAGGGGGTTGGACTAAATGACCTTGTGGGGTCTCTTCCAGCTCTATGATTCTATTAATAAGAACATATTTATATACCTCTTTTCAACTCAAAAGCAGTCCTCAAAGCAGTTTACAAAAAAATAAAATAAAATAAAATTGCAGAACTATTTTGGGACAGGAAAAAAGCATAACGAAATGGCTCCCTGTCCCAAAAGGGCTCACAATAGTAAAAAATAAAAATAAAAAATGCCAAACTCCACCAGCTATTAGAAAATACATTGTGCTGAGATGAAGGGGGAGGGGGAGTTGTTCTCCCCTTGCTTAGGAGCACCACTAAAAAAAAAAAAAAGCCTCTTTGCCCCCTTAATAGCTGGGGTAGAATCTTGGAGGCTGCTTTGGGCAGGTGAATGGTCACTTTGTAGGTAACAAGTGGTTGAATCACAGGCAGGGGTGTGTGTTTTGGTGGAGCTGTTGCCCCAGGCTGGAGACTGGGGAATTATGTAGAATTATGGGAAATAAGGTAGAATTATGTGGCCACAGAGTCATCTTCTCATTCCTTTCCTCTATGCACCAATTTGATGACTTCTTGTTTTTGAGAAGCAGCACCCCAACATTCTTAGAGTGTGGAGGCCTGGGACGGGCTTTGCCGGCCGGGTCAGGCCCAAGGGGGGGGGGTCCCCGATATAGCCCAGGGTCCTCTTTCCCACAGGGGCAAACCAGCTGGCATCAGAGCCATCCTGACATGGATGAGTCTTGAGTCTGCCTGCGAATCTTACCTCCCAAGTCAACAGTGGCAAGTGGGAGGCCAGCCTGGCTTGGCAACCCTGAGCCCCCCCCCCCGTATTTCTGGCATGGTTGCACCGAAGAAAGTCCCACTAAGTTCAGTGATGCTTAGGTAAAGGTTTCCCCAGGACCAAATGGTCTAGTCTACTGTAGGGGGCGGTGCTCATCTCGGTTTCTAAGCCATTTGTCCAAGGACACGCTTCCATGTGGTCATGTGGCCGGCATGACTATATGCTTACGTGCTTTTGAACTGCTAGGTTGGCAGGCGCGGAGCTCACTAGGTTGCATGGTCTTGAACTCCCAACCTTCCGGTCAGAAAGCCCAGCAGCAGCGGTTTAACCCGTCAATTGTGCTTACTCTCAGGTAAATGTGCAGGGGGCCTGCCACTGAAGTAGTAGGTGCAAGCGGTAGGATTTGGCCATTTCTATAGTGTTAGAAGGGCAGGCCTGCACATGTTTACTTGGAAGTAAAACAGATCTCTGGAATTTCTACTCTTAAGAAAGATGTGTGCTGGGTTCCCCCAATGGCTCTGTGTGTGTGTGTGTGTGTGTGTGTGTGTGTGTGTGAGAGAGAGAGAGAGAGAGAGAGAGAGAGAGAGAGAGAGAGAGAGAGAGAGAGAGAGAGAGAAAGGGAAGGGGGAATACGAATGCTCTTTCCAGCCGAACTGAAATAGATTAAAAAATATTCCCTCCATACACTGAAATTTTTTTATTTTTTTTAACCCATTCCCAGCATAGTCTAGGCATGTCTATTTGGAGGGAAGGCCCAGGCATTTCACTAAAGCTTACTTTTAGGTAAGTGTGATTATCAATGGGAGTAGTAGGGCCCACTCACTATAATGGGACTTGCTTCTGAGTAGACATGAACCGGTTGCCTCGTATTGAAGGGAACTGAGCTTGCGCTTGCGCCAGAAGCTTCGAACTCTGCGGGCTCAACGGCGATTTCGCGGAGACAGGGGCGCGCTAACGCCGATTGTGTGTGCTCGACGGTCGTTGATTTGTGCTCCAAGCGACGTGTCTCTCTCTCTCTCTCTCTCTCTCTCTCTCTGTGTGTGTGTGTGTGTGTGTGCGCGCGCGCGCGCGCGCGCGCGCGTGTGTGCGCTTAATATACAGAAACGCCTCTAAATCTGGAGAGGCTTCCCCAATTACTCCTTCGGCGAACTGAACAAGAGCTTCTTTGCGGGAGACGCGCGTTCACACGTTATGCTGTGACCGGTGGTTGTGGAGATCCCCTGGCCCCTATCGCCCGTGCTGAAGGCACCCCGTTGTTGTTGTTGTTGTTGGGGGCACCCCTTACACATCGCATTTTAACTCCTTTTCTCCACGGGAGGTTGCAAAGCAGCTTAGAGACGACCCGGGAAAAGGACCAGGCTGTTTCTCTGCCCGCAAAATCGCGCTCCTGACGCCGGAGCCGCGCGAGCGGGTTCAGCTGAGGTGACGGCCCGACCCCTCCCGCCTGCAAAATCCCAAATCAGTCCAAACCGGGGGGTGGGGGGAGCAAGCAGGAAACAAAAACGCTCTCCCCGCCACAACGCTGGAAGGGTTTTGAGTCGTTTCCGGCACTCCCCAATGCAGCGATTTAGAGGTGAATTCGGTTTGCAGTCAAAACGGGGCGGGGGGGGGGGGCTTTTTCGTAACGCTGCAGTGTCGGCAATGGCAGGCCATTTTGCATTCGACGCAATGAGGCCCCCATCCGACTCGGCGCGCGACGGATCGGGCCGCAAACAGAGCCAGGCCGTTTCTCGGGGAAAGAGATCGCTCGATTCGACGCAGCATGATGGTTAGGGCGGACAGCTAGATCGTCATTTAGTCCGGTTCAGGGGGAAGGATGAATCCTCTTTGAGGGGCCTGGCTCGCAATAAGGCTGGAATTACCCCCCCACACACACACACACAGTGGCGTTTCTACAGGGAGGGCAAAGCTCCCTGGAAGTTATTTGCAGTGGAAATCACTCCTCTCCTGCACCGTTTTAGCCAATCCTCACAGGGAACAGCAACATCTTGGCATTGCTTACTGGCTACAGCAGCAAGGGAGAGGAGGGATTTACATGACAGGGTAAGGCTCCTTGCAACACTTAGAGCTTTGCCCTCCCTGTAGAGCTTAGCCTCTGCGCGCGCGCGCGCGCGCACACACACACACACACACACACACACGCCACCGCAATCTGAGCTCCTCTCCAAGTCGTGGATCACTGCCTTATGGCAGAACGCACGCTGCAAGTGTTTGCGTGCTTACTCGGAAGTAAGTTCCACTGCATTCAGTGGGGCTAGCTTGCTCCCAGGGCAAGGAGGGCAGGCACTTGCCCAGTTGTAAACCTGGCGCGTCTACTCGGAAGCAAGCCTCATTGCGTTCAAGGGGATTTACTCCCAGGAAAGTGGGAGGAGCGTTGCAGCGCGCGCTCCTGCGGGGTGCCTGTCTCTGTGTGTAGCATTATGCAAGCTCCCTGAGACGGGAGGGTCACGATTCGGCGCGGTAGCGAGCCTCGCCAAATTCCACGGAGCTTCGTTCCAAGTAAATGCACCCGAGGAGACGGTCTTCCCTCGACATCCACGCGCTTCAAACGTGTTTAGCCGGTTTGGACGGATCCGGCCCATCGGCGAAACGGAGTCACGCCGCCGTTTCTCCCCCGCGCAAGAGAGCGAGCGAGAGCGCGCGTCTTCCGCCTCGCCTCTGGAGACCTACGCGGGCTTGCTACGCGACGGCGTAGCTCCATCCGTCCGTAGGATACTAGCTGTGCGTTAAAGGCCCAATTCCCACGATATCGCCTGGATGGCGGAGGTGGAAATATTGTGTTTATTTAAATACGACAGCAGGACACGCGTGTCACGACAGGTCCGCTTCTCCTTTAAATTTAAACGATCGCTACAAAAAGATTTGGCGCTGGGATGAGGCTAAAATTTTCGACTTTTCCTGTTTCGTTTATTGGAAACCTGGGTTCCGAACTGCGCGGGCCTTCTACTACGAACGCTCCGCGCTTTATTATTTAAACTGTATTATTATTACTTGCCTGTAAACCGCTTTGTGAACTTTGCGTTGAAAAGCGGTATATAAATACTGTTGACTGACTGACTGACTTTCCTGGACGGTTTTTGGCTTGTAATTTCGACAGCGGAGGACGCCTGGCTTCTGAGCAACGGGAGGGGGGTTCTGTCCGCACCCATCGAAGAAAATCGAGGCGGCATCTTTATTTTCCATGGAATAATAATAATGATAGACCGCTTCTCTATCAGAGAAGTTCAAAAAGCGGGCTACATCGTCAAGTAAATCCAGAAATAGTTCCCTGCCCCAAAAGGCTTACAATTAAAAAGGAACACAACACCGGTGACCAGCTGAGTGTATTATTGGGAAATGGCCTGATTTGGGAAGAGGGGATGCCCAGCCGCCTCCCCGTCTTCTGCAGCTGAGCTTAAAAAGGGGGGGGGGTTGCAACGAGAAAAATGGGTTCATTTTTTTTATTTTTTATTTTTACAAATTGTAGGGGAATGAACAGCACCTACTGGTAAAGGGTGTGGCCGTCCCCTGGCAGCGCGATCCTAGGCATGATTATTCGGAAGTAACTCCCGTGGTGTTCAATGGGATACTTTTGTAGATAAGTGCGGCTAGGATTGCAGCCGAAGAGAAGTCGACCTATTGCCGGGTTAGGGGCCGCCGGAAGGTGCTAGGGGTCGGCGGACTCATTGGTAGGCTGTGCAAGTTTACGCGGAAGTAAGTGCCACTGTGCTAAGGCCTTTTCCGCTGGAGCTGGCATCTCTCAGGCCAGCCGTGGAAATAGGGATGGCGCAAATAAATAAATAAATAATAACCAAAAGGTAGACACAAAATTTTGGTTGGGGGGGGAAAGAGGGCTGCTGCCTCTCCGGCTTCCCATAGGCAACGTTTGGCCGCTTTGGGCGTGGCCTAGCAGGGCTGTTCGTAGGGGGGGGAGGCAATGAAGTCCCGGCTTCCAACCACATGCGCAAGCGAGAGTGAGAGACCCTGGAGAGGCGCTCGCGCTCCTCCTGGTCATTCCTTCTGGGCTTATATTAAACATTTATGGGCTTTTTAAAACATTGGTTTTAATTGTGATTTTTTTTTTTTTTGGCTCCTTGTATTTTTGCGTGTGTTTTCTGTCAGTCGCCTTGGGTCCCCTCCGGGAGAAAGGCGGGGTTAAAAACACTGCCAGGTAGAGAACAGCATTACATGTCAAGGAAGGAGCCTTGCGGCGGAATCTTGCGTAGGCCTACTCGGAAGGAAGGAAGCCCCTTCGCATTGAGTGGGGCTTCCCTCCAGGTAAGTGTGCAGAAGGCTGCAGCCTTCGACTAGGAAATGAGGTAGAGAAGGCAAAGCTCTGTTGTGCACAGGGAAGGAATGCAGCGCCCCCTTTCTAGTCTTTCAAGGGGACCCCCGAAGGGGAACTGCCCCGGGATCGGGGCCAGAGGACACTGCTGCTGCGGTGGCTCCAGGTTCTCATTCCCCCCACTACACCCTCTCTCTTACAGAACGGGGATCTGGTGTCCGAATAATTAGGTATTGTACCACCTCTTTTCTTCGAGGCAGGGAATTTGTGCATGTGAGGAGGGGGGAGATGCCCAGGACAGGAAAAAGTTCAACCTTCCGCCCCTTTCGGAGTCAGCTAAGTCCTGATTCGCACAACCCACTTAATCCGAAGTAGCTGGGGAAGATGAAAGTGTGTGTGTGGGGGGGGGGTCAGGTTTGTTTGTTTTTTAATGGGGGGAGTCAACAAATGTCTGACTGTCAATCCAGAGACCTTGAAAAAATGACGTGTGTGTGTGTGAATCCAGTCATACGTAAGCACTCAGTATGGCAATCCTAACAACACCTGTTTAGGAGGAGCAACTCCTGCTGGAATCAGCGTCTCTTACTTCTGAGAAAGCTCATGTTGTAATCAGGCTTTAGGCTACAATCTAATCCTCATTTTCCTGGGAGTAAGCCCCATTTTAATACAGTGTGGTTTGCTTATGAGTAGGCCAGCACAGCCTTGTAGTCTTTCCTTGGAGCAATTCCCCATTGGACACAGTGGGGTAAACAGGGAGTGGCGTCTACTCTTTCTAATCAGTGAGACCTAAAGGTAGGCACGTGCTTGTGGCTGGATCATGTCCTTCACTGTTTTCAGTTTCGTAGAGATCAAAGCTATGGTATTCCCAGTAGCAGTGTATGGCTATGAGAGCTGGACCATAAGAAAGGCAGAGCGCCGAAGAATAGATGCTTTTGAATTATGGTATTGGAGAAGACTCTTGAGAGTCCCCTGGACTGCAAGGAGATCCAATTGGGCAATCCTCCAGGAAGTCCAGCCTGATTGCTCCCTGGAAGGACAAATCCTGAAGCTGAAGCTCAAAGAGGCCCCCTCATGAGAAAAAAGAAAAGACCCTCATGCTGGGAAAGATGGAAGGCCAAAGGAGGAGGGGGCGGCAGAGGAGGAGATGGTTAGAGAGTGTCACCGAAGCAATGAGCATGAAGTTGGGCAAACTCAGGAAGCTAGTGGAGGACAGGGAGGCCTGGCGTGCTGCGGTCCAGGGGGTCGCGGAGAGTCGGACAGGACTTAGCGACTGAACAACAACATACAAGAATGAGACTCTTCTTTGGTGCATGCTGAAAGAAAGACTGCCTGTTTGCTCGGAGCCTAAGAACGTTTACTTGGGAGTAAGTTCCACCCAGGCTGCAGAATGGCAACTTGATGGATGGGTCTACTCAGGAAAGCGGCCATTTCAAATAAATGCATTTTTTTTTAAAAAATATCTAAAATTAAAATTATTATTAATACATATTTAGTATTGCATTCCTTAAAAAAAAAAAGCTTTCTCCAGGGTTTGACTTGGGTTTGGGGAAGGGGATGCAGCAGTTCTCTGCAAATGAGAGACTGCGATCCACTGCCTGCTTTCCTGGGAGTAAATCTCATTGAACATTGTGAGGCTGTCTTCCAAATACCTGGGCAAGCCTATGTACAATACAGTATGTTTATTTGGAAGTAAAAAAAAAACCCACTCACTGGGGCTTCCTCCCACATGGGCTTGTGGTGGATCACAGCCTAACAGTGTTCCTCTTTTTGAGGGGTTTACTCCGGAGTAAGTGTGCTCAAGAGGGCCGCCTTCCATTGAAAGAGCTGTTCCTTATGAACCAGAGATCAGCCCTGTTGACATGAGCTGATCCCAGTAGAGGAACTGTGCAGGAGCTTGTTCCTGGTTGGGGTTACTCCAGAGTAATTTCCATCTCTCCACAGAAGCCAGCAAGGACAGGAGAGTTCAGCTTGCCAGTTCCCTGTTCCCAAACTTTTCAGGATGATCTATCACTCTCCAGCCTTCCTGCCCCCGTGCCTGAGCTTTGGCTTGACTGACCCACTTGTATTTGGATCAATGAGTACTGCCTTGGCAGGGCAAAGGAGCACTTTCCTTCCTGAAGCCCCCCCCCCAATTTGCTAAGCGGTGGGATTTTGTTTCATGGCCAGGGAAATGATTGCAGGCGCTTTAGTGGAAAAAAAACCTCAGCTCTCCGATTTGTCACGTGTGCAAGGCACAGACTTGCACACGTGTTTATAGATGGGGGAGAGTTTTGTGCCTTCTGGAAGAGGGACAGATTTTGCCGTTGGGCCTGGTGCTTCTTGTCTTGGAAGCAAAACCCCTTGGAGTTTCAGCGACAGGCTGCAATCCAGCCTTCCTTCTGCATAAACACGCGTGGGTTTTGCGTGGGCTCCCCACAGTGGCGTTTCTACAGGGATGGCAAAGCTCTAAGTCTTGCAAGAAGCCTGACCTTGCAGTGGAAATCACTCCTCTCCTGCACCGTTCTAGCCAATCCTCACAGGGAACAGCAACATCTTGGCGTTGCTTACTGGCTACAGCAGCAAGGGAGAGGAGGGATTTACATGACAGGGTCAGGCTTCTTGCAACACTTAGAGCTTTGCCTTCCCTGTAGAAACGCCTCTGGCTCCCCGCCCTCTCTGTCAGACACAGGGGGCAGTATCCTGAGTTGCCCCTCCCAAAAACCTCACCTACAGGGCTGCGTCATTGTCTTTCTCTTGGGGGGGGGGCAGTCGTGGAAAATCATGAAGACGTTTTGTAGAGGACATCAAGGATCTTAACCATCAGAGATGCATTTCTTCCAACACCAGGACCTCTGGCTCACTGGTATAGTTGTGGTGGGCCGGCTGACCTCTGGTCTGGAGGTCAAATAGTCATGCTGGGAGAAGCCCAGTCTGAGACCGGGCTGAAGCAGGCATTAAGCTCGCAGTGGTGGGGTGGCCATGCCGGCATGCGGTGGTCATTCTGAGAACACTGAGCATGGCTGTAGCAGAGTTAATAGAACCAATCCTATGTCTACTCAGAAGTAAATCCCATTACAGTCAATGGAGCTTACTTCCAGGTATGTGTGGGCAGGATGGCAGCCTGTGTGTCATCAAAAGGAGAGGTCACTGCATCCCCTTAGCGGACAGGGTGTGGTTTGAGAATGCCACAGGAGAGGAGACCTGATTGTGGGTAGTGCTGTGGGAGCTTAGTGGGTCTTTTACTGGAAGGGGGTGGACAATGCAGTCGCTGGGATCACTGATGCCACTGGGAAAAATATCTCATGTGCAATCTGTAAGATCTGTCCCCCCCCTCCTAACTCGCTGCCACAAACAAAGGGCTGTGCTGCGGATATATATATATATAGGGGATATATATAGGGGAACTTGGCTTGATAATGGGGGGTGTTTTGCCCCCCCCCCAGTGATGCTCTTCTGAGAATTCACTCCTTGGAGATTTCGGATGGCAAGCAGGAAGAGCCGTCTTCTTTGAGACATTTTCCTAGAGAGGTGAAAGGAAAAAAGAGGTGGTTTTGTTTTTGTGGCCAAGGGATGATCTGTGTATCATTGGATAGAATATTTCAGTGATGGAGCAGGTGGATTCTCTCCTTCCCCCATTCATAAGCACAATTTACAAGGGTAAATTCTCCTGGGGAGAAGAAACCTCTTCAAGCTGGAAGGGATCCACATTTAAATGGGCTTTAAAAAACAACCACCACCCAGATCTGGTCTGCACATGTAGCAAAGAGGAGTGGTGGCGTGGTACAATGGTCAGAGCCATTTCATAAGGGAGCGTGTATGTTTAAATAGCTATTGCAGAACTAGACTTCTGGGCATAAGAAGTAGCAGTGCTCCCCACCTGTCCATTCTTATTCTGCTGCCCTGTTGACATAGGGGCCTGCATGTGTTAAACCGCTGCTGCTGGGCTTTCTGGCCGGAAGGTTGGGAGTTCAAGACCACGCAGTGGAGTGCGCTTCCACTGCTTGTCCTAGCTCCTGCCAACCTAGCAGTTCGAAAGCACCTAAAAATGCAAGTAGATAACTAGGTATCACTTTGGTGGGAAGGTAACGGCATTCCGTGCACCATGGCGTACAGTCATGCCGGCCACGTGACCACAGAAGCTTATCCTTAGACAAATGCTGGCTCTTTGGCTTAGAAACGGAGGTGAGCAGCGCCCCCCTACAGTCGGTCACGACTAGACCGTTCTAGTGGGGAAACCTTGACCTTATGTGTAATTTCACATAGTTACCCCACCCTTTCTCTGAGGAGCTCTGGGTAGTATGCAGGTTTCCTGTCCTCCTTTGTCTCCCACCCACCCTGCAAGGCAGGTGAGGGTGACTGGCCTGAGGGCACCTACGGATCTTCTTGGCTGAGTGAGGATTTGAACCTAGATCTTCCAGGGCTGAAAGTCCAACTCTCTGACCACCACAGGATTCTACGTTGTTTGCTTGGCTATTTGAAGTGGACTGTTCCTCCCTCTTGCCTTCACCATTGTTTATTCCCCTTGTTGCTGGTCTCGGGATGAGAGTCCTTCCCCTTGAACGCCCACCTGAGACCTTGAGTCTGGAGATAAGATGCTGTTGGAGAACGAACACCGTGAAGCATCTGTTTGGCTGTAAAACTACATAGTCTCCCTGCATTGGGGTCCTGCTCTTAAGCTGGGTTGCCTTTTTGTCCTTTCTCGTTGCCGATGTTGTCAGATGTGGACTAGGGAGGGTGTGTGTGTGAGCCAAGCTTAGCACTGTTAAGTCCCACCTACATTTTTGTAAAAAAAATTTTTTTCTAATTAAGGAAAGCAGACTCTTCTTTCCAGCTAGCAAAGCTGATCTTTTGAGCCCTGTTGCTTGATCTCATTGGAGCACTTGTTAGGGGCTGTAAATCTCCTCCAATGAAATAATTTTCACATGTGCACGCATGTGTCCAAGTGGACATGTAACCTCTTTGTATGCGCTTGGTGTTTTGTAAACCACCATTACTAAAGACAAGTTAAAGAAAAACAATACATTTACATCCTCCTTCTCCCCCACTACAAAAGAGGCAATTGGAAGTGGGTGGAGGCATTAAAATTATTTTGGGTTCTGAAACCACACAATAGTCCTGGCTCCTAACATGCTCCTTTCAAGCACAGATTTGAGATTTTAAGAGCTCTCTAACTACTCTTCAATTGTGATTTGCATTTTAAGCCCAGCGTCCATAATTTGTTTCTAATTTTTGTAAATGCATTGGTAATCTCACGAAAAGTGGGGTATAAATCTTGATAGAGAATGAGTAATGCACACTGACAAAAGGTTTGTGGGGGTGGGGGTCAGTACACCCAGAGATCCTTAAATAGGGCAATGGAAACTCCATGGGGCAGAGACCTCTGGTTTCCGAATTACTAGGTCGACACTTTCATTGCTATTCTTCCTTTCTTACAGTGAAATTGTTAACAGCAAAATTCAGTTGCCTTGAGAGTGTGTGAGTGTGTGAGTGAGTGAGTGAGAGAGAGAGAATTAATGCTCCCCAGTAACCCAGGCTTTTGAAATGCAGACGTGCTTGGTAAATGGATGCTTTATTTTCCCCCAAATAAACATAGGAAACAAAGGCGTTAAGGGAGAAATGGAGAATATGTTGTGCATGCTGTTGACAAAAAAATTAAAATAATCCTGTCTTTCAGTTTGAATGAGGAAATGGCAACAAGACTCCAGTCCTAAGAATGTTGCAATGCAGGCTTTCTTGGGTGTAAATGCAACTGACTTTGGTGGAAGGTTGTGACTCCTCTCCCCCCCCCCCCCCCCCCCAATTTAGCTGTTTGGAAACCCAGGGACTAGTAACTTGCAAGTCCAGTAAAGGGGATTTCATTGGTTTTTCATACCTAGAGAAAATTATAGCTGATGAATTCTAAGTATTTTCCTTTCGCTGGCTGGGTCAAGATTGCTATAAGACCTAAAGATTTTTCTTGTGTCTCTTAAACAGAAAAGAGAATGAGTAATGCGAGGGTGAGAGTTAAACCAGACCTCAAAATGCACAAATGCCACGGAACACGATTCTAAATCTAGATCAATTAAAAACAATCCTGATATTTTTTTTAAAAAAAAATTGTAAGCTGGTTTGTAATGTAAATACATTGTATTTGCTTGAAAAAAATTTTTTGTTGTAAAAGCCCAACTAGCTGCAATTAACTATATGAACAGAAGAAAAACCATTTGCAAGCTATTTAAAGCACCTTTATTCAGAACATTAAACATATTTCAAGGGGAGTGGCTCCCAAGTAACATTACAATCGGATATATTTACCCGAGAGTAAGGCCCCTGGAAGTCAGTAAAACTTTCTTCCGGGTAGACCACAGTCTTGCAGCCCACATCTGCATGGATTACTTAGAGCTAACTTTACACCCAGGAAAGCCTGCAATTGCAACGTTCTTTGGATTGGAATCCTGGTGCCATTGAAAGACAGAATTTTTTTTTTTGTCTACAGGGTTATTCAGAAGTAAATTTTGCCGTATTGCATACGGGCTTATTTTGGAACAAACCAGAGGAATCCTAAAAGTGTGTATTAAAATGTCTATATTACCTACTGGGTCTTTTTGCCACTTAAACGGGGCGGGGGGGGGAGAGATTTCCGTGGGCGGACGCACTGGGTGGGATCTGGACGTGTTATTGAACGCATACAGCAGAACTTACTCCGAAGTAACTGTCCATTGGCGATGCATAAAACACACAGAATTCTGTGTGCGTAATTTCCATTTCGCTTTGCGGAGATAAGAGCTGCGGCTTTCCCCCCCCGAGGAGGCCCGTGAACCTCTTACTCGAAAGTAAGTCCCTTTTTAACGCCGTGAAACTTCCGAGCAAGCCCGGCGCTTCGGGTCTGGCTGTGTAACAACCTTTTGGGTCAAGAAATGCATGTGTGTGTGTGTGTGTGTGTGTGTGTGTGTGTGTGAGAGAGAGAGAGACGGTTGGAGAGGGAGTTTGCCGCTCTCTCAAACGAGGTCGAGTCAGAGAGAGATTTCCGAGTGTTTTTTTTTTTTTTTTTGGGGGGGGGAGCTTAAATAGGTGAATTCAGGGCCCCAAATGCTGACTTAGTCCAAGAGAAAAAAAATGACCATTTCTGACCACTGTGGGGGTTTGTGCCCCCACGCAACGCACCACCTCGGAGGGGTGCTAGGTTTCCCCTTCTCTCTCCGGCCCCTGAAAAGCCGAGTCCGCTGTCCTGCCTTAACGCGGGGGTTCCTCTCGGCCACAAAGAGCCGAGCCGAGCCGAGCCGAGCCGGCCGCCCCCCCCCCTTCTCGCTCCTCGCCCGTCCGTGCCGTCCTGTGCACGCTTACCTGGGAGGAAGCTCCCGAGTTGGGACCGCGCTGTTGCTGCTTGGCCGCGCGCAGAGCCCAGCCTCCGTCCTCGCGGCCCCGGGAGAAGGGCTAGCTAGCCGGAGACAGGCGTCTGCCCCGAGGTCGCTCCAGTGAGCTGTATGAGGATTGGGACCGCGTTGGAGTCTCGTCCCTGCATCATACTAGGGGTGATGGGAAGGGGGGAAGGGACCCCCTTATGAGTCAAGGGGGGGCAGGCTGTTGAGGGGGTTAAAGGACATTTACGCGCGTGCGCACCACCTCTGCGCCCCCCCCCCTTTGCTGGGTCCATTGAGGAACTGACGGCGGAGCCGCAGAGAGAAGCCGAGAATCAGGGCAGGTGACGTCAAGCCCGCCTGGAGCCAATCGGCTGTGGGTTGGCCGGCCGAGAGTGTGGAAGGATGAATGGGGCGTCCGCTCGGGACCCGCCCCTGATTTTTTTTTCCCTCTCTCGCTGCGGAGGCTGCAGGGAGCGAGCGCGCCGGAGCCGCGCAGTCGCCTCTCCGCGCCCGCTTGGAGGACGCAGGAGCGCAGAGGCCGGCGCAGACCTGGCGTTTCTGGGGGAGGCAGAAAGGTGATGCCGGGCTTGGAATCCGTTTCCGGCGGGAAGAGGCGCGGAACCTGAGCCCCGGCGCGGAGGAAGCCAGCCAGCGCGCAGCTCCCTCGGCGCGAAGACGCTTCCGTGGGTTCTCCATCGCTTTTCCCACGTAAGTCTAAGAGCGGCCTCCTGGGAGAGGGAGAAGGTGTGAGTTGCGTTGCTGCTCGGGCCCCGATCCTGGAGGTCTGGAAAGGCACGCCGCCCCTCAGCCACGCACCACGAGAGACGGCACGAAGGGAGCCCCGTGTGCGTGGAGACCTCCCAACCCTGCACCGCCGCGACCTGCGTTGCGCACACGCCCCGCGAGGTGGAGAGGGGGATCGTCCAGTCTAATCAGCCAGCAGAGTTTTCTGAGAACGGCTGAGCCCGCGGGAAGAGCTGCCACTGGATCCCCTTCCGCGTGTGCCCTGATGTGCTCCTTTTACCTGCTGGGCTTCTGAGGACGGTTATGGTGAGGTTTTCATCGACTGTGTAATGTGAGCTGCCTCGATTTGTTTTAAAGAGCGGTAGGCTGCAACTCTTAGGCCACCGTGCATCTGGAAAATAGACGGAGAGGCAGAGGAAGGAGGAAGCCCCGTGTCCCCAGACGCGGGTTTTCTTGCACGTGTGCAAGAGTCCAGAGGCGTGCAATCTGCCCCCTTTCCTCCTCTAGAGGCCCCGGAGAGGGCACTGGATCCTGAAGCGTGATGCGATAGGACGACCTTTCCAAATAGCTCTCCCCGTCTTCGTCCCACCATACGCTCAGGAGGCACGGGGTGGGGTCGAAGAAACTTCCCAACCCGAGGCACAATTTTTGTCTCTCTGTGGAGGGGAGTGGGCTTGTCAGGGTTTCTTGGGAATAATTTGCTTGAATATTCTGTGGTTCGCCCCTCCGTTCGATTGATATTATTAAGGTGATGTTTTCTTTTTGGCCTGGCTTGGCTCGCTCGCTCGAGCCTGCCAGTCTACTTTCAGAATACAGACTTGAGCCCCCAAGAGCCTTCGAAGGGGCCCTTTCTCGACCCCCTCCTCTTCCTCTTTTCTTGTCACATGCTCGGGTCACGATGTGATAGCAGGGAGTGCTTTCGGGTGTTCTGGGAATGTGTGACAAATCTTCCCAGTCTAAATGGATTTCACGTGGACTGGACTGCTCAGCTTTGATCTTGAACATCTCCTTTATCTAGCTGAGCTGCCTCAACGGGGAGATTTATGCTTAAGAGTCACCAGCTCAATCTTAGGCAGGTCTGCTTGGAAGCAAATTCCGTTGTGGTTAATGGGATGAACTTCCAGGTATATCTTTTTGTAATTTTTTCTGTTTTATCTTTTTTAACTTGTCCCTGTTTCGTCTTTTTTTTTACATTTCCCCCCCTGCCTCTTAAAAAAAGAAAAGAAAAGAAAATTAAGAATCAAAAAGAGAAACGGTGGGGGAGGGGGAATTGTGCTGCTTCTCATTCAGCCGGCATTAAAAAGGTAAATGTTTGAGATTGAAGGTGCTCGATTTAGGAGATGCTCTTTTTGTAAATAGATGGGAGTGTTTGAATTGTTGTGTGAAGGGCCCAATCCAGTCAGAGTTATGTCCTTGTAAAGGCCACTGATTTCAGAGGGTGATGAATACGTGCGTAGAGGTGATAGTTGCTTAGGGGCCTAATAATTCTGAGATTGGGACCCATGAGAGAGGGGTGAAGACTTAATTTGTATCTGGGCCCTTGCTCCAAAGAATCGGACACCTTCCGATCTCATCAGGGCCTGTGTGTGTGTGTGTGTGTGTGTGTGAGAGAGAGAGAGAGAGAGAGAGAGAGAGAGAGAGAGAGAGAGAGAG
>JAJKFI010000181.1:542232-572429 GCA_029204185.1 Lerista edwardsae | reverse complement strand
GTTGCGTGTTGCGTGTTGCGTGTGTGGCGTTTGAGCAGTAGTCTTTTCTTGTGGGGTGGGGGGGAGAGTGTGTCCTTGTTTGTCTGCAGACAGAACAAGTGGCAATTTAATCTACAGGGCTGGGGATCTGTCCAGAGTGCTGAATAGTTCCTGCATTCACACCCCCACTGCCAAGCCTCAAACATTCCTGGAAGCTGTGTCCTCCTCTTTCCCACCCTCCAAGGTTTCCCATGTTGATTCAGTGCTGAAGGCCTGTGGTCACGGGTCTTCCAGCGATGGCCTTCTTATGTGGAGGGAACGGAAAAGGTTGAAAGACAATGGAACTGGGAAAGGTGCAGAAGAGAGCAACCAAAGTGATTACTGGGCTGGGGCACCTCCCTGATGAGGAAAGGCTACATAGTTTGAGGCTCTTCAGTCTAGAAAGAAAATGCCTGTGAGTGTGCGTGAGGACTTAGCCATAAATTCAGCATTGGATGGAGAGGGTAGATAAAGAGAGGTTCTTTTCCTCTCCTGCAAAAGCAGAATATTCTCCTCCATAAAATTGTCCAATCCACCTTGAAAGGCATATAGGCCTCCAGATGCCATCACAGCATCCTGTGGCCAGGAGTTCCATAGATTGATTATTTGCTGGAAAAAATGGGGAGAGCGAGAGCGAGAGCGAGAGCGAGAGAGCGAGAGCGAGCGAGCGCATGAACAGACCCTCTATCCAATGCTCTCCGTCACTCAATTTTGGTAGATCCTTTGTGGTTCTGGTGTTGGGTGAGAAGGAAAAGAACACTTGAATAATTTTGTGCATCTCAGTCACGTTTCCCCCTACCCCATGGCCTCCTTTCTAAACTGAAGAGCCCCAAATGTTGTAGGCTTTCCTCATAATGGAGGTGCCCCAGCCCAGTCATCATCGTGGTTACTCTGTACCTGTTCCAGTTTCCCAATGACCAGAACTGTGTGCAATGACCAGGAATGAGTTCCTCCTCCACTGAACCTGTACTGAAGCCAAAGGCTTGTGTGGAAGAGGTTTTGGGAGGGGGAAAGAGAGAGGTGGGAAAGGGAGACTGGGTGAAGTCTTTTAAGAGAGCTGGGGGCATGGGTAGCCAGTGTGCCCCTGTTTCAGTAGTGAAATTCAGGGGGTTCACCCAGGTTCTATAGAACCGGTTGTTAATTGGCCGAGCCCCGCCCACTCGTTTACCTCGGCTGGCTTCGGTTTTTTTTTTTTTGCTCCAGCTATGATGTCATAGAACCAGTTGTTAATTCATTTGAATTGCACCACTGCCCTGTTTCCAAGCTGAGAGTAAGAGTGGTTTAGGGCATTTGCTTCCTGGCCATCAGGAGGCCCAATGTGACTAGAATAGGGCCAGCTTTAAGCCAATGTGACCAACGTCGTCACATCGGGCCCCGCGCTTCAGGGGGCCCCGCGCTAGCAGGGTGAGCACATTGCCTGTGGCTGCAGCTGGGATCTCGATGGGCTGCAAGTCAGTGGGGCGAGCAGAGCAGCTTGACCTGGGTCTCTCCTGCCTGGCTCTGCCTCTGAACAGCCCAAGATGGGCCACCTGGAAGCAGTTGGCGGAGATGTTATGAGATCACCACCATCTACTTCCACATGCCATGCTTTGCATGTGGCACGAACAGCATTCTTCTTGGTGAGTGGGGGCCCTGCAGGGAGGGTTGGGGGCCCCACAGGAATGCCCCCACATTGGGCCCTGCCGCTGCTAGAGCCGGCCCTGGACTAGGATATGAGTTAGCTGCTCTGCACATGACCCCTGTTTCTGGTGAGGGTTTGGTGTCCTTGTCTTTGGTCCTTCATGTTAATGGGGTGACCCTCAGGAGCTCCTGCCAGGTCATTGTCATTATCATCAAACAGTACTTATATACCGCTTTTCAACACGAAATTCACGCAGCGGTTTACAGGCAAATAGTAATAATGCAGTTCAATGGCTCCCTGTCCCCAAAGGGCTCACAATCTAAAAAAAACGCAGAACCCCCCCAGCAACCCCAGTGTGTAGAAAAGACCCTGCACAGGGGTGAAGAGGGACAATTACTCTCCCCCTGCTAAAAATAAGTGTTGCTCCCCATCTAAACAAGAAAGACCAGCAACAGCCACTAGAACAGACACTGCGGAGGGGGTGAAGAGGGACAATTATTCTCCCCCTGCTAAAAATAAGAGGAGCACCACTTGAAAAAGGGCCTCTTGCCCAGTTAGCAGGGTCCCTGAGGAAGACGAATACATTAAGCACAGCAGTTCCTGAACGTTTTAGCACCAGGACATATTTTTAAAACGACGTTCCACTGGAGCCCACTGAGATTCACAAGACTTTAAAAATGTGATCTAGAAATAAATAATATTTTTTATTTGCTCGCTCGCTCGCTCACTCACTCACTCACTCACTCACTCACTCACTCACCCATTTCTCAGAATGAGGCAGCCCTAACGCAGAGGTTCTCAAACTGGGGCATCGTGACACCCCAGCCAGACAACCTCTGGCCTTGTCCCCTTAAGGGGCAGCGAGATTGCAAAACCAGAGGTGCGATGCAATCTTTCATTTTCAGAGGCTTGGGGAGCCCAGCAGAAGCATCTACAGGGCTTCCTGCACCCCCAGGCAGCCAGAGCTTCACCAGGTAAGCTGATCAAAGCCCCAGAGTGTGTGGCTCCCTTCTCTCCTCCCCTGCAAGCACTTACAGCAGGTCAAACTCTCCTAGAGCGTTTGAAAACCGCTGCCCTAATGAGCAGCCTCAAGTCCTTCACCTGCCCCCACAACCTGTCCTTGATGGAAACACACACACACACACACACAGAGGGGGGGCACTCGGACATCTATCTCCCCATATGTACACAAGCTTGCAGACTGCAGGAGCTTGATTGTTGGCAGGGCAACTAGCAGCGACCTTGCGAGCTTCAGGAGCGCAGCTCTTTGGAGTGCAAGGAGCAGCAATCTGATTTTTTGGAATAGTCTCAGGGCTGGAGGCGATGCGTTATCTGATCTTTCCATCACCTGTGTTTTCAGGGGAGGCTCTGCAGGCCCCCAGAAATTGGGTCCCCACCCACCCGACCCACAGGTTGAGAAACGCTGGTTTAAGCATGTTGAGCATCAAACAAGGATGACCCATCCAGAATGTGAAGCTCAAGTACTTTGGCCACCTCATGAGAAGAGAGGACTCTTTAGAAAAGACTCTCATGCTGGGAAAGATTGAGGGCAGAAGGAGAAGGGGGCGGCAGAGGAGGAGACGTCGGTCAGATAGTGTCACCGAAGCAATGAACATGAGATTGGGCCAACTCCAGAAGCTAGTGGAGGACAGGGAGGCCTGGCGTGCTGTGGTCCAGGGGTTGCGGAGTGTCGGACACGACTTAGCAACTGAACAACAACAACAATCCAGAATGTGTGTTTCCCCAATTCAGAATGTGTGTTCGCTCTCTCTCTCTCTCTCTCTCTCTCTCTCTCTCTGTGTGTGTGTGTGTGTGTGTGTGTGTGTGTGTCACACTTGTGCTGAATGGATGGTGCAAAGAAGTGGGAGGGGGAATGAGAGAGGAAGCCAGAACAATGTGGCCTCAGTTTCAGGGCTGAATGGAATTAAGGAGGCTGAATCGCCTGCTGCAGCTGCAGCTGCAGCTTAACAGTCTAAGTACCAGCTTTGGGCATTCCTGCCGCGTTCCTCCGATCTGTCAGCCCCGATTCCTACAGTCTGCTGTTTTTCTTGCTCCCCGATCTGTACAAGCAGGTCTCTGGTGCACACAGTTCCTAGAGCAGCATCAGCTGGGACAGGAAGTGCCAAGACTTGGACAGATGATCAACTTCCTGTCGCATCCAAAGCTGGAAAGGGGAAGGCCTGTGTGGTTGTTTTGCTTGTGTCAAGTGTGGTTGTTTTGCTTGCTTTTTTCTTTCTGATTCACTTTGCTATTGGAAAAGGGCTGAGGAATCACCCAACCGATAGCAGCGTTCTCAGGAAAGCAGCAGGCTCTGTTGTCACAGTGATGGCGCTTCCGGCCATGACATCCTTTCCGGTGGGTCCTGGACAGATTGTCATTCTTAAAAGTGGGTCCTGGTGCTAAAAGGTTTGAGAGCCACTGGCTTAGATCCAGATGGTCCATGAACCCGCCTGCATTTTTAAAGCACGCTCTCCAATCTACCACAGAGATGTAGGAATCTCAGCAGACGGTAGGAATCGGGGCTGACAGATCGGAGGAACGCGGCAGGAATGCCCAAAGCTGGTACTTTTTAAAGCACGCTCTCCAATGTACCACAGAGATGGCAAGTCTGCAATTATTTATTATTATTATTAATTAAATTTTTACCCCGCCTTTCTGCCTAAAAAGGCATTCAAGGCGGCATTACAAAACAGATTAAAAACAGAAATAAAAAACATCCAATTAAAAACAGTAAATTAAAACAATATAAAAGTACAATATAAAAATACAACGGTCATCCCATGGATTATAAAAAGAATACAAATACAAAGACCAGCCAGCTTGTCAGCAACTAAACGCCTGCTTAAACAAAAAGGTCTTCAGTCCCCGCCGAAATACCGCCAGCGAGGGAGCAGTTCTTAACTCTAAGGGGAGGGTATTCCAAAGTTGGGGTGCCACCGCCGAGAAGGCTCTCCTGCTGGCCACCACCCCTCTCACCTCTCCTGGTGGCGGCACAGTCAAAAGGGCCCCCCCAGAGGACCTCAGAGCACGGGTAGGGTTATATGGGAGGAGGCGGTCCCTCAAATACCCTGGGCCCGAGCCGTAAAGGGCTTTAAAGGTCAAAACCAGCACTTTGAATTTGGCCCGGAACAGAACCGGCAGCCAGTGTAGTCGCCGAAGCAACGGCTTGACAGAGTCAAACCGATGTGCCCCGGCAATACTTTTCATTTCTCTCTCTATGATTCGACAGACCTGTGAACTCAGGGTCCTTTTCAAACTAGTTTCCAGTTGCGCTCCCCGGTTCCTAAGGTGGGCCCTGCTGAAAGCTCTCTGGTAACCAGTAGATCAGTCAACTAAAACTTGAGTGGGTGGGTGTTTGTGGCGCTGGACCAATTTTGGTTAGCTCCTTTGAGTGCAAGTTTGGGGGAAGACAACTTGCAAAAACACTTCAGGCAGAGTGGAAGCTATTTCTGGCCCCTTGTGGTGTCTCAGGGGGTGGTGTGAATGAAGAACAGGCTTGCTCTTTTGGTTTGGGTTTAATTTTTTTTCTGGGCTGGTGTGTGTATGTGAAGTCCAACAAGCTCCCTGTTGTCAGCGCTCAGAGGACGGCCTTTCCTATCCTTATCTGGATGGCAGGCTGGTGTTGTGGTTCTGGTGTTGGACGTAGACCTAGAAGATCCTGGTTCAATTCCCTGCTGAGCCATGAAGTAACCTGGGTGACCTTGGACCAGTCTCCATCTCTCAGCCTTGAGTCCTCACAACAACCCTGCAAGGTAGGCAAGAAAGGGAGGAACCACATACACCACCCCAAGCTCCTTGGAGGGAAGGAGAACCTAATTTAGAGACATTCCCCCTAACACTAGAACTTGGGGTCATAAAAAAAAAATGACTGACAGGCCAGCTAGAAGAAAGCTGGACTTCGCATAATACAGAATAAATGCATGGAATTTGTTGTTCCACAAGCAGTGGCAATAGCCACTAGATGGCTTTTGAAATTTGGCGCATTTCATGGATGAGAGAAAGGAGTCTGTCAATGTGTCTTTAGTCGTGATGGGTATAGAACACCTCCAGTTTCAGGAGCAGCCTACCTCTGAATTTCGGTTGCTGGCCAGCAACAGCACGAGAGGGCTTTTTGCCTTCTTGCCCTGCTCCTGGGCTTCTGGTAGTACACTTTTGGAAACAGGGTGCACGACTCGAAGTTCCTTCAATCTGAAACTAGCAGGGTTTGTCTTGTGTTCGTTACACTGGTGCTGTTTGCTAGCTTTTAGCACACTGAAGGCCCCAGCTAGATGCAAGCAGATCTCATAGTCTGCCTGGAGCAGTACCCTGGTTGCACCGAGAGCTGTCTTGGCCAACTGCTGTGGCCTGGAGTAACCTTTGGCCGGAAAGCTCATTCTGATGCAGCTGCATTCGATGAGAAGTGGTGTGGGGAAACAGTAGATGAGGCTTGAGCAGTGATGTCATACAGGGGGTAGATGGGGGTACGCGAGTACCGGTTTCTAGGATTATAGCTGGCCCCGCCCATTCGCCCACCCACTCGTCGACTCCGCCCTCTGCAATGTTTGAATTTCTGCATGTTTGAGTTGCCTGCGTGTTCTCAGAGCCAGGCAGCGAGCAGAGCCTTGCCTTGCCTTGCCACTGAAAAATGAGTTGCTCTGGGGTTTTAACATGATGCCAGACCTCCTCAACATGTTCTGGGGGTGCTGTGGAATACTGTTGCAACTGTTGGGTCAGTTTAAAATCATCTGAGGCCTCCAAAAGGGCTTGTTTCATGTCCCTTCCTGCCACGACATCACTTCTGGCTTATGATGTCACTTCCGGTGGGCGGGTCCCGACACGTGCCAATCAAAAGTGAGTACCTGTTCTTAAATCATTTAGATGACACCCCTGGGCTTGAGGGCATCTGTCTCCCCTCCTGTGGAGAAGGTTTCTGCTGGTCTAGGTGTGCGCCAGCTTGATGAAAATCTGGGTTGTAACTTTTTCAGAGAGCATGGCTTGGTACCCCTCATTTTCTCAAAAAATCCGCCTGTCCTATATACTCACGCATAAGTCTAAAAATGTATGCCTGAAAATTGATCCTGAAGACTTGGATCAAATGTATACACAGGTCAATGTTGTTAATAAAGCTTCTAACAGCAACTGGGGGGGGGGGCTGGGCTAAGAAGCTGGGGAGCAATTTAACTTACCAGTGATTGTTCTCAGATACCAACAGTCAGCAAGAAGACCAGTAGCCATTTTCCTTCTTCTCCAAACAGGCAGAGAGGTGAAGGCGCTTCTGGGAATTGCAGTTGTTATGAGGGCTGCTGCTGTGGAAGTGCTGTACTGTATTCCTCACAAAGCCTACAACTCCCATAAGCACACCCACCCTTTCTTGTTTGGAGAATAGCTCCCTTTCTGTGTTTCTTCAGAAGAAAGTGAAATGGCTCCATTTTTTTGGTTGACTGTTGTGTTGCTGCCTCGGAACAATTACTGGTAAGTCATTTTCAAATAATTTTATAACGCCCCCCCCCAGTTTTACCCTTGACTTATCCATGGGTTTATAATTTTTGACTATAAACTTGCTTTTGACTTATTCGTGAGATCAACTTATACGCAAGTATAAGTAAATAAGTAGTTTATTGTAAGAGATCTCTAGTTACTGCCAAGGAGCAAAAGAAAATGGATTGTGTGAATGCAATAATTCCTCTGCCATGGAGGAGAAGCTCAGAGTGTGATATCCAGTGCAGAGTTCCAGTTTCCCTTCTGATTTTGTTTTGTTTTTGTTTTCAGAGACCGTCTGTGGTTTTTCAGTTGATTGGGTTTTTCTTAAAGCCGGCATATTGAAATTGTGCACGGTATTAGATGCATGATTTTGCCATTGGGGAGAATGGCATTCATAGCATTGTCCAAAAGCCTTGCGGTCCTGGAGTTTTCCATGGGAGAGCCTGTGTGGGGTACGAAGGTGATCTGTGGGTATTTTTGTAAGGAAAATTGAGTGCATGCAGACTTTAAGCTGATCCGTTCTGTGTATGTGTGCAGCCCTAATCACTTTTCCATTTATTTCTTGCTGAGCAATTCTGTTAAATATAGCCTTAGGGATGTGTGGTTACTCATGAGAGGGCCTTCTCAGTGGTGGCTCCCACAGTGTGGAACTCCTTCCTACATGAAATGTGAGCGGTGCCTCCTTTGTCAATCATCTGGCAACAAACCAAGGACCTACTAGTATTAATTTTTTCCTCTCTCTTTATCATTATTTGTTCTCATTGCTTTTATTTTTTTCTATTTTATTGTAAAGTTGTATGGTAATTATGTAAGTATTGGTATTTTCAGAGCCCAATCCTGTGCATGTCTACTCAGAAGTAAGTTTCATTATAGTCAATGGGTCTTACTCCCAGGTAAGTGTGGATAGGATTGCAGCCTCAGCCTCTTTGAATCAACTGAGTAAGGATATCATTTTCTTTAAAAAACCAAACATATCAATTAGGAAAGTTTCTAAAATTGGAATGTGTGCAGTTGGCTGTTGCCTTTAGTCTCTCCGAAGCGCCACATTATTGATGTGTGTTAGATGAAATACTGTTTTTTTTTAAAAGTGGCTTCAGCTGATCATTGTATCAAGATCCCTTTCTTTGCTGGTGTCTCACCAGTGTCCTGAAGTGGATTGCATGCATCACTAAACACTGCACAAAAAGAATTGTGCATGAAATTCTGTCTCTAGAATGCTTTTCTGCAGGGTTGTTTTTTTTTTGTGTGTGTGTGTGTAAATGCACACAAATGCATCCATAACACAGAGAGGGAAAACTATCTGAAATGTTACCGGGAACTATAAGCTGAAGCAAACTGCTAAGGAGCAGCACCAATATACAATTTGGAAATTTTAAAAAAAGTTCGTGGAGGCTGATAACTAGCGTATTGAATTATCCCACTTGGAAATCATGACCCAGTATTTTGGAGTTCCAAAATATGGGGAGAAATTCAGGCTGGAGAAACTTTGGAGACCTCCTTGTATGTTTTTCCTTGTGTCTCTGTAAGTAACAGAACTAGAGGTAATTTTTTAAAAATGGAATCTGCATGTTTTGAGAAGGTCTTGCCAGTGGAATCACTGGGTGGTGGTGGTCGTGGTGGACCGCACCAGGTGACTTACTCGGGTGTTTATGTGAGACACATCACTGCTGGCCAGAATGATTATAATCCTGATGTTTTTGAATAAAGCCATCATGTTGGATATCGTTTGATGGGTAATTTAATGCCGAATGCAATGAAACAAATGACATTGAAATACAGGTATGCCCTGGCTTCTGGGAACCCCAGAAAGCTTAGGAACGAGGCAGCAACACTGGGTTCAGAGAAGAAAGATGAGCAGGATCTGAAGAACAAGCCCTGTGAGGCAGTGGTGTCATCTAAATGATTTAAGAACAGGTACTCACTTTTGATTGGCAAGTGTCGGGACCCGCCCACCGGAAGTGACGTCATAAGCCGGAAGTGACGTCGTGGCAGGAAGTGACATGAAAAAAGCCCTTTTTGAGGCCTCAGACCATTTTAAACTGACCCAACAGTTGCAACAGTATTCCACAGCACCCCCAGAACATGTGAAGGAGGCCTGGCATCATGTTAAAACCCCAGAGCAGCTCATTTTTCAGTGGCAAGGAAAGGAAAGGCTCCGCTCGCTGCCTGCCTGCCTGCCTGGCTCTGAGAACATGCAGGCAACTCAAACATGCAGGAAATTCAAATGTTGCAGAGGGCGGAGTCGACGAGTGGGCGGGCGAATGGGCGGGGCCAGCTGTAATCCTAGAAACCGGTACTGGCGTACCCCCGTGTACCCCCTGCATGACATCACTGCTGTGAGGAATGCTTGGGCGAATGTAGCCTGTTTAGACTGGGAAGGGATAGGATGGTGTTATTCAAAGGCCTGAAGAGCTGTCGTATGGGAGAAGGGACACATTCAGTCTCAATGGCTGCTGAGAATAGAACTGGATCCAGTGGGTACAAACTGCAAGAGAGGAGATTCTGGCTGGACATCAGGAAGACAATCTTGGAGGTTGGAGTAGGACAAATGGCTGAGGGCGGTGGTGGGCTCCCTGCTGCTCCCTCACCCAGAGATTTTCAAGCAGTCTTGACAGGCACCTGCTGGAGATGCTCTGAGAGGGTTTCCTGTGAGAGGCAGAAGGTTGGACTAGATGACCTTGCGGGTCA
Source organism: Lerista edwardsae (assembly GCA_029204185.1). NCBI lineage: Eukaryota > Metazoa > Chordata > Lepidosauria > Squamata > Scincidae > Lerista > Lerista edwardsae. The sequence goes on along the minus strand of JAJKFI010000181.1, from coordinate 562,642 downwards.
CCTTCCAACTCTTTGATTCTATGTCGTTAGCTGGGGACAAATGTGGCTTCTGAAAGACTTTTGGCAGATGTGGTGGTGGGGAGGAGGCCACAATGAGGTGGCTCCTTCAAACCCCTGCCGTACAAAGGTTGTTGGTTCAGAGATGGTACAAAATACCTTGCCTGCTCATAAGAACATAAGAAGAGCCCTGCTGGATCAGGCCAAAGGCCCATCTAGTCCAGCTTCCTCTATCTCACAGCGGCCCACCAGGTGCCCCAGGGAGGCATGAGACAACAAGATGCTTGCATCCTGTTGCCACTCCCTTGCACCCGGTACCAGTAGCCCACCACCTTTGTAAGGAGGTTGCACAGTCCATCATTGCCTATAGCCCACGATGGACCTTTCCTCCAGAAATCTGTCCAATCCCCTCTTAAAGCCATCAAGATCAGATGCCATCACCACCTCCTGTGGCAAAGAGTTCCACAGATTAACTACCCGCTGGGTAAAAAAGTACTTCCTTTTATCTGTTTTAACTCTCCCAACCCTCAGTTTTAGCGGATGCCCCCTGGTTCTGGTGTTTTGAGAGAGGGAAAAGAACATTCCTTTATCGACTCTATCCCTTCCGTGCATAATTTTGTATGTCTCAATCATGTCCCCCCTCAGGCACCTTTTTTCTAGACTGAAGAGCCCCAAACGCTGCAGTCTTTCTTCATAAGGGAGGTGCCCCAGCCCCGTAATCATTTTTGTCGCTCTCTTCTGCACCTTTTCCAGCTCCACTATGTCCTTTTTGAGATGTGGCGACCAGAACTGCACACAATATTCCAGGTGCGGCCTGACCATCGATTTGTACAATGGCCTGATAAGATTGGCTGTTTTATTCTCAGCCCCTTTTTTAATGCTCGTCTGGTGCGGGACCAGAGCATGGAGGAAAGTCAAAAATGGATGGCTGTCCAAGCAGAGCCCAACTGAGTTTGCAGATTTCTTTGGGCTGGCCAAAAATGCAATGTGTGCAAAGCCTAGGCAAGCAGAAATACAAAACAAGCATAAAAATATTGATGGAAGTTGTGGAAGGCTGGATGAAATGGGAAAGAAGAGGAAAACAGGTGGCTGAAATTGGAAATGCGGTTGAAAACAGCCAACAAATGAAAGGAAGGGGAAGGAAGTCAAGGTTTTGCTGTAGTGTGGGTTGAGACTGACTTAAGCTTGGAGAGCTGGGACCCGATTTCTGGTGGAACCTGCAGAGCGTCCAAGGCAAATGGGAGTGAAGGAACGATTCGAGAGCTCATTGCTTCCAGCCCTGAAACTATTCAAGAATCAGATAGCTGCTAATGACCCCACAAAGAGCTGAGCTCCTGCAGTTTGCAAGCCTGTGTAAATATAGGGAGATCGATGTTTGAGAATCTTTTTTTCTGGTGTGATTCTTCCCCTCCCCAAGTCCATCAAGGACAAGTTGTGCGGGATAAGACTGGGTCACGTAACTAAGACCCTCAAGTCTTGAGGCTATTCATTAGGGGTGTCTCATTACAAGAAATGGTGTGTGTGTGTGTGTGTGTGTGTGTGTGTGTGTGTGTGTGTGTGTTTCCGCAAATAAAATATTTCTTTCTAGATCACCTTTTTAAAAGGAAAGCCAGGAGGATCCTGATAGTCTCATTTTAAAAAGTAGGTCCCCGGGGTAAAAAGTTTGAGACCCACCACTGTAATCGATTTCAGCAATGAGCCCTTCTGAGAAAGATGCACCGACAAATAACCCCTTGAACCAGGTTCCCTTCTGGGATTTTCCATCCTCCATACATCTCTTCTCCTGCCCTCCTTTCAGCTCTTCAGGATGCCCTCTGAAAGGGTTGGTGATGAGAGTTGGGCAGAAAGCCCCCCTTCCTTCCCTCTTGCCCTTTGCAGGCTGCAGTGGGCCTCTGGCAAAGACTTTTTGTTCATGCATGTGTGTGTGTGTGTGTGTGTGTGTGTGTGTCTCCATGCGCTGGGCTAATTGAGCTGAAGGGCCTGTGTCTGGAAAACCTTGAAAGGGGCTTTTGTTTGGGGCTGGATAAGTTTAGACAAGGCACACGGACTACATTTAGGCAAGAGGTGTGGTCTTGGGTAAACATGACTGTCTTTGAATCTCAGCTCATCACTGGCTCTTGGTTCTAGAATGCTCTGGCATCTTCCTTCTCCCCCCCCCCCCCTCGAAGGTTTATTGAAAACCTTGGCAACATCTCTCAACATGCTTGGACCTCTTTCCCCTTGCTTTTTAAAGTGTGAACTGGAAAGAGATGGGGAGACAGCCAAAAAGAGGTTCTTGTAGACTGAGGTTATTTTATTGCCAGGGATGGTTTTTTTTCGGTGATCAACACAGAATGCTAAATAATGAGAATTTCCACTGAAAAGGCTACCTGATGACAAAATTTAGGTCAAAATGTGAAAAACACCACTTTTGCTAATTTTGACAGTTTGACACAAATTTAGGTCCATTTCACAAAAATAATACCACTTTTGTTTATCATTAACACAGTTTTGAGGAATCCACAAATAGTTTTCAGTAAGGGATCAGGAAGAAGAGTGGCAGAAACAGGAGGAAGCGTGCTTAAACTTGCATGAACAATGCATGTTCATAGTTCACAGTGCGCGCTGGGGCGACTTTAATGGAACGTGGAAGTAGTAAGCAGCAGTTTCTTGATGCTCCAAGCAGCAACTAGAGTGCAGCTTGGGAACTTTTGAGCAGTTCATTTCGGGCTGGGGTGTGCTTGCCAGTAATTGCTTGCCTTTGTAGGGCCGTTCACCTTGCGCTGTTTGTACAACTTGCAATAAAAATTTGGATAAAGACACATAACGCAGCAATTTGCTATTTTAATCAAGAAATTTTGGGAAAAAAATATCACCAAAAACTCCACCCCTATTTATTGCTTATTATGTAGTATTTAAATATAATGAAGAATGCTTCCTCTTGCTCTTTTCACTGGTACCCATATGGGCATCTGCTGGCCTCTTGGACATTTTTCAACAGTGGCACACATCAGAGAGCAGAGAATAGAACTTGCAGCCCTTACGTGAGAATGAGCACAAGACCTTCCTGTGTGCATGCTACAGGAAAAGTCTTAGACAAAAATATATGGATTTTGGAATAGTCTGGATGTCGGATGTCTGGATAAGAGATAATCTACCTGTACTGCCTTTCTTGGAGACTTAGACTTGATGTCCTGAATCCACTGAGGGTCAGAAGGCTAGAGGCTTAGGGATGGTGTGTGCTCCAGGATCAGTGATGTCATGCAGGGGGTACGCGGGGGTACGCGAGTACCGGTTTCTAGGATTACAGCTGGCCCCGCCCATTCACCCGCCCACTCATCGACTCCGCCCCCTGCAACGTTTGAATTTCCTGCACGTTTGAGTTGCCTGCATGTTCTCAGAGCCAGGAAGGCAGCGAGCAGAGCCTTGCCTTGCCACTGAAAAATGAGCTGCTCTGGGGTTTTGGAACTATTGGGTCACTTTAACATGATGCCAGGCCTCCTTCACATGTTCTGGGGGTGCTGTGGAATACTGTTGCAACTGTTGGGTCAGTTTAAAATAGTCTGAGGCCTCAAAAAGGGCTTTTTTCATGTCACTTCCTGCCACGACCTCACTTCCGGCTTATGATGTCACTTCCGGTGGGCGGGTCCTGACACGTGCCAATCAAAAGTGAGTACCTGTTGTTAAATCATTTAGATGACACCACTGTCCAGGATCAATGCACCGAATTATTCAGGTAGGCCAAGCATGGCACTAGCTATCAAAGTGCAGTGAACCAAAGAGCCATGATGAATGTAGGCAACATTTTGGAGGTAGCCTCTCTGAATGCCAGGCTCGAGGGAGTGGCAACAGGATGCGGGTGTCTTGTTGTCTCGTGTGCTCTCTGAGGCATCTGGTGGGCTGCTGTGAGATACAGGAAACTGGACTAGATGGGCCTTTGTCCTGATCCAGCAGGGCTCTTATGTTCTTAGCGGCTAAGCCAAAAATGTGCATGCAGAATATATATATTTTCTTATTGCCCTATGCAGTTCAGACATAGTTTGGTAACTTTGAAACTAGACTACTGCAGTAGGCCCTGCCCTCGAACACATTTTGAAAGTGGTAGCTGTTGAGGGAGGGGAAAACACAATTTCAGCCTACTTTCTGTGGCTAACCAGAGAGTGTCTGTTCTATCAGCCAGTTTCTGGGCACACTGCAGAAGTGGAGGCTCTTTCAGTTTGGACTCTATTTAATTTAGACGATGTAATTAGGGAGTAAGGAGGCTTGTTCCACCAGAATGGCAATCAAGGATGGAATCCCTGTTGTGCCATTTATTCATTTAAGATATTTATAGATTTAAATCCTGTGCCCCTCCCAGATATGTTTCTCTTGGGCTGTTGCGGTACTCCTAAGTTGGAAAAGAGAGGCAACAGTGTTTGCTTTACATTAGATAGGCATCAGCGTGATTTACCCTATATACTTATGTATAATTCTAAACATTTATGCCTGTTGATCCTGAAAACATAGATCGACTTATACAAGGGTCAATACAGTATAATAATAATAATAATAATACTTGGATTTATATACCGCCTTTCTTAGGTCACCAGATTTCTCTAGTGACTGTAACTCAAGGCGGTTTACATAGGCAGACTTTATTCAGAAACCCGAAGGTTTTTACAATTTTTACAGAAATGTTCTATCTTTCAAGAACTACACACATACAGATGGATCTTTCTGGATTTAGTCCTTCTTTCTGGCCACCTGTTTGTCTTCTTGCTGGCTGATAAGCGGCTTCCCTGCTCCCACCAGAGAAGCAGCTGAACTTTGGCGCATTTCCCCCTCACACAAGGCAGCCGAAGCTCAGCTGTTAATCAGTTGCAATTAATGAGGTCTGCCGCTCACAGAGACTTCCGGTAGTCCCGAACTGGCGACCTTCAGCTCTTCAGCTCTTATCTTCAGGCAAACGGAGGCATTAACCCTCTCGACTAAATCTTCTGCCCAAATCTTAAAGCTTCAAACACGAAGCTGCGGGAAGGGCTGGGCTAAGAAACAGAAAGCAGGGGGTATAAAAAAAAAACCCCAGAACAGTTTTACTTACCAGTATTTATTTTCAAGCACCAACAGGCAGCAGGCAAAAAAATGGTAGCCATTTTCCTTCTTCTCTAAACAGGCAGAGGCATGGGGGCAGTGATGTCATTCAGGGGGAACGGACCAGAACAGGCGTTCCGGATCCTAACGGGCTCCGTGGCTGGTTCCGGGTTCCCGGCAAGTGCCAATCAAAAGTGAGTTCCTGTTCCTCAATCATTTGAATGACACCACTGGATGGGGGTGGTTATGGGATTTGTGAGTCCTGCTGCTATGCAGGTGCTGTGCTGTATTCCTCGCAGAGTCTGCAGCTCCCATAAGCACCATCATCTCTCTTCCTTCTTGTTTGGAAAATAGCTCCATTTCTGTGCTTCCTCAGAAGAAAGTGAAATGGCTCAGGTGGGGTTTTTTTTTGTGCCATTGGTTGCTACCTCAGAACAATTACTGGTAAGTCATTTTCAAAGCATTTCATACCCCTCTTAAGTTTTGCCCTTGACGTTTTGCCCTTGCTTAAGTTGTTGCCCTTGCTTAAAACTTGCCTTTGACTTATCAATGAGATTGACTTATACATGAGTATATATGGTATGCCCAAGTATTGTGGCGGTGCTGGATTTTAGGGTCTACAGTTCTTGCTATATTGGTTCCCTTTTTTATGATTCACCTTGATTTCCTGGGGCATGTGTGTGAGAACAGTGTTTTTCTTGGAGTGAGTGAGTGAGTGAGTGAGTGAGTGAGTCTCAGTGTATGTTAACTTTTAGTTTTTGCCTACTCTGTCCCAGAAGGACAGGGTAGGGAAGGAACCAATCTTTCAATATTTAGTTTAACTGAGTAGTCGGAGCAAGTTGGCAAGGGATCCACAAGGTTCATGTAGTCCAACCCCCTGCTGGTAAGAGGAGATCAACAAATCTATTCAACTTTTTGATTGGTTGGGCAGCAGAAAATTATTTTTAAGTAGAAGTATTTATAGAAACTGCAGGTACGGCCATCTTAAAGACATTCTTTGGTGGAAGGGAGGAAATGCCTGTTGCAACCCAGACATGTTCGCTCTCAAAAGAGTAGATTGATTTGCTTCAGAATAAGTCTGTTCCTCCTATGCCAGATTTTGTTGAGAATGGGGAAGAATAGAGTATTACTCTACTCTGTACAGATCCTCCCCATAGTAAAATGTATCTCCAGGCACCCGGTCCAGTTGCTACCAATGAAAACGTATACAGAAGAGCAAAGGTTTGATTAAGGCTTAAAATACATTTTGGCCACCGTAGATTACATGTATCTTCTGATTGGAATAAGTGGTTCTAACACTTAGGGAACAAGGGACCCTAAAGCTATTCCCTTTGTATGCAAGTGCAAACTTCCACTTGAATGAGATCCAATAGGTTCAAATATCTGGAGAGGAGATCCCAGATGGACATCAGGAAGAAGTTCTTGGTGGTCGATTGCCAAGGGAGATGGTGGATTCTCCCTCGCTTGGAGACCTTCAAGCAGAGGCTCAACAGGCACCTCCTGGAGATGCGGTGGGAGGATTTCCTGTGACAGGCAGGGGGTTGGACTAGATGACCATGTGGGTAACTGCCAACTCTATGATTCTAAGTGTGATGAGAATGGGATGTGGGAGCAATGGAACTCCAGCTGAGCACATCCCGCTCCTCTGGAAAGAGAAAGACAGAATGTGAGAAGAAGGAATAGGATTAAGGAGGAATAGGGTTAGGAAACACCCTTCCTGCAAGAACCACAGAGAGAACAGGTAGATAGTGTCAGGTGTCCAGACAGTGCGCTGCCCTCTGGAGTCCTGCAGGTGACATTGCACCAAATGCCCGCCAGATTTCACTGACTAAAAAAAATCAATCTGTAGAGGTGCAGGTTTACTTGAAAGTAGGCCCCACTGTGTGTAATGGGCCTTTTCACAAAATTGTGCACAGGCTTGCAGCGGCCATTGAAGCACTATCTATTTCAGCTTCGATGCAAAAATGGCTTCGAGTCCCAAGTCGCTACCTCTTGGTCCCAAGTCATGTCTGAGTCAGTGGTTGACGGGACTCGAGTCTGACTTGGGAGCGAGTCGAGGGACTCGAGGACTACATGACTGCCTTTTTGTTATCTGAAGTGCTGCTTCTACTCCTGGATTCAAGTGTTTTGTAAAACAGTGGGTGCAAAGCTTCTTTTGCTACCCTCCCCCCCCCCCGTTTGCGACGGTTTGGTTCCTGCGCAGCTTCCAATGGTGGCCGTTTGAACGCCGAGCTGTTTTGTCTCCTTTGGTTCTCCTCTTCTCCTCCCACACCCCAGCTGGCTGCCGTGTTTGAATCCTGGGCTTAATTTTGCTTTTGTCTCCTCAGACGTGTGTTAATTGCGGCGGCAGCCAATCCTGGGCGGTGTGTGTTTGTTGTTTGTGTTTGTTTGCTGCGTGGACGCGACCATTCTCTGGCCTCGCCCCTGCGTTTGCGTAGAAGCTGCTGTGCTTGGCAAAAGAGGCTGCAGAAGAAGAAGAAGAAGAAGAAGAAGAAAAGGGCTGCTGTTTTTGTGCATCCTCCTAATGACCAGTCTGTTCCAGTTGGGGAGTGGCAGGAGGCGAAAAAGGCCGGCAATGGTGGGAAAGCACTCGTCGTGATGGGGGGAATAATTAACCGCCGCACCACGGCCAACGGCAGACACAAGCTCTTTTCACCATTATCACAGCAGAGCGCAAAGGAAACGGCATTAGCCCTCATTAGACATTCTGCGCCCCTCTCTTCCCTTTTTGATAGTTAACCCTGATTTGCATGCATTTGCATAATGAACGTCATTTGCATTCCCGGTGGTTGGCTCCCTCTGTGGGAAAAGTCAAAGCAGGCGATGGCGGGGAGAAGGGTTTCGACAAAGACAAAAGGGACGGTCTCTGTTTCCCCCCCTTGCCCGCACGCCTTCCCTCCCCGCAAACGACAAATTTTCACATGCCACTGTTTTGTCTGTGCCAAAGGCGAGGAGGACTTTTGACATCTGTGCGTAGGCTCGGTTTTTTGTGTCTTGGGTCCTCCAAGCCACTTCCTGAATGCCCCCTTTCCCTCCCACGCTCTTCCCACCTTTTTTTTTTGGCGTGTTCCGAGAGCGAGAGAATGAACCGAAAAAGCGGAGGCGCCACCATTTTAGGCTGGTGGCGTCTCTAAAATGGCCGCTCCTTCAGCCAGGCATCGAGTCATGTGGCGGGAGGCCTGTGACGAGTCTTGGACTTCTTTTCCTGCAGACTCGCGTCTTGAGATGGGGGCCCGTGGCCGGTCCGTGGGGCCACCCGAGCTGCGTCGCTCGACCCCTCATTTTCACCTGCTCTTTTTTCAAGGCACATGTGTTGAGCTGTGGCGCAGACGCATGCCTACCTGTCTGGATCGAGCGGGAACGTCCTTGCAGTTTTTTCCGCGGCAAAGACGACACGCTTTGACACGAGCGTGTGAGTGTTGATCGGAATAGGCATGCGTCTTTTCCATGCCTTTGCCTCAATGTGGGCAGGTTCTTGTGTGACAAAATGCACGGCCGCCCTTGGGTGTGCACTCACTGGGAGAGAGGCAGGGTCAGAATTCGGCCAATAAAGAAATAAATAGTCCTGTGACCAGGGCTGGCCTTAAGCCAGTGGTGTCATCTAAATTATTTAAGAACAGGTACTCACTTTTGATTGGCACGTGTCGGGACCCGCCCACCGGAAGTGACGTCATAGGCCGGAAGTGAGGTCGTGACAGGAAGTGACATGAAAAAAGCCCTTTTTGAGGCCTCAGATGATTTTAAACTGACCCAACCGTTGCAACAGTATTCCACAGCACCCTCAGAACATGTTAAGGAGGGCTGGCATCATGTTAAAACCCCAGAGCAACTCATTTTTCAGTGGCAAGGAAAGGAAAGGCTCCGCTTGCTGCCTGCCTGGCTCTGAGAACATGCAGGCAACTCAAACGTTGCAGAGGGCGGAGTCGATGAGTGGGCGGGCGAATGGGCGGGGCCAGCTGTAATCCTAGAAACCAGTACTCGCGTACCCCCTGCATGACATCACTGCCTTAAGCCGATGTGAGCCATGTCGTCACAGTGGGCCCCACACTTTGGGGGGGGCCCCGCACTAGCACAGCAAGCAGATCGCCTGCTGCTGCGGCTGGGACCTTATGGACTGTAAGTCACTGGGGTGAGCAGAACAGCTTCACCATGGGCCCTCCCACCTGGCCCGGCCTCCTAACCGCCCCAAATGGGCCTCCAGGAAGCAGTTGCCGGTGATGTCATCATGCCACCACCAACTATTTCTAGTGCCGCATGTGGCATCGCAAGCACTTTTCTTGGTGAGTGGGGGGCCCCGCAGGAATGCCCTACATTGCGCCCCATCACTCCTAGAACTGGCCCTGCCTGTGACTCAACTATAGGAGATGACCCAGTTGTCCTGAAGGCAAGGGGCACATGGTGGGAACTGCAAATCCTTCCGGGAAAGAGAGAGTACTATTTTTGTCAGCTTCTGAGAAAACCAATGAATTCTTCTCTCCGTCTCCAAGTGTTCTTTCTCAGTCTTCTTCTTTCTCCGTCTTCTTTCTCAGGGCATGGTTGTGTGAGTGCCAGTGAGCATGTCCGGTGTCGGCCAACTCCCCAACAGTCCAAGAGACCACCTCTTTTCCAGCCACATGGCCCTTTTAAAAAAAATAGAATTGGATCTTTTTGTCTTCATCACCTCTGCAACTTCGTGTAGGTGCAACTTGCCCCCTCCTGATTCTGCAGAGCTGAGAAGTTGCGCCTCTCAAACGTGGTCCAGCAGGTGCCCTTCTCAGCAACCCTCCTGAACTGAGGTGTCCCTGGGATGGAAGCTTCCTGGTGTAGCTTACGTGGAGGCGATAACCGTTCTGGAAGTTGGGGAGGTGATGACTTTGCCCCTATCATCTTGGCTATCTTCTTGGCTTGCTTTAAATGTGAAACATTCCCAGTGGTGTCATCTAAATGATTTAAGAACAGGTACTCACTTTTGATTGGCACGTGTCGGGACCCGCCCACCGGAAGTGACGTCATAAGCCGGAAGTGATGTTGTGGCAGGAAGTGACATGAAAAAAAGCCCCTTTTGGAGGCCTCAGATGATTTTAAACTGACCCAACAGTTGCAACAGTATTCCACAGCACCCCCAGAACATGTTAAGGAGGCCTGGCATCATGTTATAACCCCAGAGCAGCTCATTTTTCAGTGGCAAGGAAAGGAAAGCCTCCGCTCGCTGCCTGCCTGCCTGCCTGGCTCTGAGAATGTGCAGGCAACTCAAACATGCAGGAAATTCAAACGTTGCAGAGGGCGGAGTCGACAAGTGGGTGGGCGAATGGGCAGGGCCAGCTGTAATCCTAGAAACTGGTACTCGCGTACCCCCGCGTACCCCCTGCATGACATCACTGAACGTTCCCCTCCAGGCTGCTTCTGTCCAGCGAGTTTTGACTCGCTCCAGATCCAAGCTGAAAATTACTGAACAGAGATTACTGTACAACATGGTGTCACCCCCATGAGAGTGATACCAGGTGCAGCCCACACACCCCGCACCGTATTTGTGACGCGACTGTGCCTGGACTACTTGACTGCACAATTCCTAAGTTGAGTGGCGCAAATACTTTGTTGTGGCTCTTTCTGTTCACCCTTCCCTCTGTGTCTTGCATCTGGACATTTTCTGAAGGAGGCTGAGAATCCCCATTTTTTGGAAGGGGGCTGAGAATCGCCAGACCTCCCACATCTTGATCTGGATGTACTTTCCGGATTGAGCAGCCAAAGAGCAACGGCCAAGCCCTGCAAGGTCTCGCTCCGTAGGAAGAATTTGAAGCAGGCTTAGGAAGCAGAAGAAACTGATCTTTTGAGGGCTTCTGTGAGACTGCTACTCTGTGGCTGTGGTATAGTTAAGGAAGGACAGGGGGCATTTCCCTGGTACCATGCTTTGAGGTGGTATCAAGGGGGCTTTTTGGAGGCATGGGGGTTTGGGGTGATAAAAATTATGGGCCCTGGGTGCTGGATGCCCTAGCTATGCTCCTGTTCTCTGGTGTGAGCTTCAGGCAGAGGCAGTGTACATTGATAGCCTACAACTTAAGCCTTCCATCTTTTATTTAAGAACAGGAACATAAACTGAGCCCTGCTGGATCAGACTAATAGTGGTTCGCTGTGGCCCAGAATAGTGACATCACTTGAGGTGATGCCAGGTCATTGACACGTCTACTGGCCAAAACTGTGAAAATTTGATATTTTCTAATATCATATATCATTTGATGCGTCATTTAATGCAGAATGCAATGAAATGCGTTGAAATGTCTGTCTCCTATCAAACGTTACAGCCAAATAACTAGAAAAGTAAAACACAACTGCCTTATGTAACAAAAAGTGGATTGCAGAACTCTTGAACTGATTGACTGAGACTGATTGTTCTGAGAGCCAATGAGGTGGTGGTATGACACAGCCAGGAACCAATCGGGTCTTAGTTGAGTTGGTTCTCATTTCTACAAATACTAGAACGCTTATTTAGTTGTGCGAGTGTCATCAAATTGGCCACTGGGTTTTTTTTGTTACGGATTTGTTGGGTGACGTCGACTGTTCTATAGTAAAATAAAGTGATTGGGGGTGACGCCAACCCTTGTGAAGCCACTGCATTTAGGCTGTGCATAGGATCTGGAATATTGCATACAGTTCTGGTCACCACATCTCGAAAAGGACATAATGAAGCTGGAAAAAGTACAGAAGAGAGTGACAAAAATGGTTCCGGGGCTGGGGCACCTCCCTTATGGAGAAAGACTGCAGCATTTGTGGCTCTTCAGTCTAGAAAAAAGGCACCTGAGGGGGGACATGATTGAGACATACAAAATTATGCACGGAAGGGATAGAGTCGATAGAGGGATGTTCTTTTCCCTCTCTCACAATACCAGAACCAGGGAGCATCCCCTGAAAGTGAGTGTTGGGAGAGTTAAAACAGATGAAAGGGAATACTTTTTTTTACCCAGCAGATAGTTAAGCTATGGAACTCCTTGCCACAGGAGGTGGTGATGGCATCTGGCCTAGATGCCTTTAAAAGGGGAGTGGATGGATTTCCGGAGGAAAAGTCCATCGTGGGCTATAGGCCATGATGGGTTGGGCAACCTCCTTACGTCAATAGTAGGCTACTTCAGAATGCCAGGTGCAAGGGAGTGGCAACAGGATGCAGGCATCTTGTGGTCTACTGAGCTCCCTGAGGCACCTGGTGGGCCACTGTGGGATACAGGAAGCTGGACTAGATGGGCCTTTGGCCTGATCCAGCGGGGCAATTCTTATGTTCTTATGATCTTGTCATATATTCTGGATGTTGTGGGACGGAAGGAGCTCCATCATGGGGGTGACTCAATGAGCTCTTGCACTGGGTGATGCAAACCCTAGTGACGCCTGTGGCCCAGCACTGGGACTTGAAGGCAACAGCCCTCCCCTGTTTACCCCCAGCAGCTGGCCCTTGGGAGTGGGGGGCAGATTGCAACTGAATATGAAGATGCTACAGAGTAGAATTCTATCCCTGCTAACAGAGCAAGAGGCACTTTTTCAAGTGGTGCTCCTCTTATATTCAGCAGGGGGAGAGCAATTGTCTCTCTTCACCCCTGCGCAGGGTCTTGTCTAGTGGCTGTTGCTGGGGGTGGTCTGTATTTTTTTTTAGATTGTGAGCCCTTTGGGACAGGGAGCCATTGAACTTTATTACTATTTCCCTGTAAACAGCTTTGTGAATCAATGTTGAAAAGCGGTATATAAGTACCTACTGATTAGCAGTTGCAACTAATAGCCGCTGTATGTCCTGAATTTGTCTATTGATCCCATAAGGACATGAACTTTCATGCAGCTATATGCTTTTCTTTGTTTCCCCCCAGGGAGCTGTGGCTGGTTTGCCAAGGCAATCTGGACTCTTGGGGAGATTCTCTGCACAGTCCGTCGCAAGGCCTTGTGTCAGGAGAGCACTGCATCAAGCTCCCAAGGTAAGCCAGCAAACATTAGAGGTTTCAAACCAGGCTTGGCACAGAGCTCACGCTGCATTGGCAAGTTTTCCCCTGACTAGTGGCCCTCTTGTACGACAGACCCATCGAGAGCTAGTCGCCTGCACCCAGGCAGGGTTGCTCCTAGGCGAACAAGCAAAGAATTATTACAAATGGACCCCCCCCCCGCCCTGCACTGAGACATTTTAAATGTGCGCTCTGCCTTCTCATTAAATTGATAACGCGGCTTAAAATGGATATCTTAAGGCAGTCAATTTTCATAAAACAGTTCCAAAATGAAAGAAAAAAATCCTGCCAATCTCAGGCCAAGCAACAGCCTCTCAGCGCTTAGAAAATGAACCACTAGTTGTAATTAGAATCCAGCAAATCCATTGGAGGGGGAGAGGGAAAGAGCAGTTTTCACTAGTATGTTGGGGGAAGCACCCCAGGTGACAGTGGTGCATTCAAGTTCCTTACCCCAAGTCTCGCGTCAAGCCTGTTGAGACTCAAGACCCTTCTGGCTGCTTGCTCCCTGCCACCCAGCAGATCGGCCGCAGTCAAAGTCCCGCAGGCAGCCTGGAGTCACCGGCTGCAGCACAATTCCCCAGGCAAGGCAGGAAGTGCCTGCCCACATGATTGGGCTGACTTCTGGATCACCCAGGAGGTCTTGCAGTGCAAGGCAGAAGTGCCCGAGAAATAAGTCAGCAAGAACGCACGTGCACAGGGACTTGGACACGAAAATGGCTTTGAGCCCCATTCTCGGCCCCAAATCGAGTCTGAGCGGGTGATGAACGAGACTCAAGTCCCACTTGGGAGCAAGTCTCAGAACTCAAGTCTACATCACGGCCAAGGGAACAGGTGGGGAGACTTCCCTATCCGAGGTGCCACCACAGAGGAGATCCTGCCCCCATCTCCCGAGCAGAGGGGGTAAATTCTCCCCCACTGGAGACCTTCGTGCACAGGCTTGACAGGCACCTGCTGGAGCTGCTCTGCTATGGAGTTCCTGCTACAGGCAGGGGATTGGACTAGATGACCTTGTAGGTCCCTCAACTCTATCATCATCAACTCTATGATTCCGTGAGTCTAAGTGCTTCTTAGATATTGCGGCTCACAAACATCTGAAGTTGGGATGCGGCGCTTACAAGTTTGGCCGTTCCTCCTCTGCCAGTGGTTCCCAACCTGGGGGTGAGTGGGACCCCCAAGGGGGTCATGAACTGATTTTCAAGGGGTTGTGAAAAGCTTGGGGCAGCCATCTTTAAAAGTTGGGCACCGCCATCTTGGAAGCCTCATTTTGGCCGGGGAAGAGGCTTCCCCATTCAACGGCCACTTCCTCAATGCTTGTGGCTGGGAGGGAAATTAGCCTTTTTAGGGGCTCGTTTTGGGGTGTGCCTGTGATAAAGTCTCTCCTCGGTCTCTTTCCAAGTGGGCACATTATGTGGCTTCCATGTGCCTGCCTAGGTGACACTCAGCACATGAGGAAGAGGAATGTAAATACCCTGAAGACTTTATCTAAAATGTGGCTTTACCCCCTTGATCAGCAATGGCCTAGAGAAGCCACAGTGCAGTCTGTGCAATGTTGTCCTTGGCGCTGAATCAATCACTGAATTCAAATCTCAAAGGTCACTCAGATGTAAAGCATTCAGAACATTCTAGAAAGGATGTGGAGTTCTTTCGACTTTAACAAGTGCGAGTTATTAAACAATGACTTCACTTCCTGTTTAATGACATCACTTCCAGTCCTAGGTTTTTTTTTGGGGGGGGTCCCCCGACAGGGTGTTGTGCTAAAAAGGGGGTCCGCCTTCTCATTAAATTGATAACACAGCTTAAAATGGATATCTTAAGGCAGTCAATTTTCATAAAACAGTTCCAAAATGAAAGAAAAAAATCTTGCCACTCTCAGGCCAAGCAACAGCCTCTCTGCCAAAAAGGTTGCTCTGCTAGACTGCGAGCAGACAGTCTAGCAGCTGTTGTTGAGGACTAGAAACTTGCTTGCGGTTTAGCAAGGCCTTCCACCATTGGTAAACATGGAGTGTTCTTGCCACTAAAGAACCAGTGCGTTCTTGAACGAAGCCTCACCCAGGTTGGAGACAACTTTCTGATCTGCTGCCTTCTTGTTGTTGTTCTTGGCCACAGCAGTGTTCTTCACTTCTTTTGGGTTGGGACTCCAAATGGGGTTGCAAAGTCTCATTTTTTGGGGTGGGGTGGGGTGGGGTGGGGGGATCGTGGCAGCTTTTCAAAGCTTGTGCAAGAGAGGGCTTGGAGCCATCTCAAAGCCAAGTTCTTGGTAGAATCCTGCACAGCTGTCTCGCCCTTCAATGCTAAGGCCGGCCCTGCTCAGGGGCTACCTCACAGGGTTGTTGTTGTAAAGACTGAAATGGTAGGGGGAAAGTGGGTGGGTGGGTGGGTGGCAACAGGGTCGGGGGGGAGTGGATTGGCTCTCAGGGTAGCATCAGTGGTGGGTCTCTCCCATATTTTGCCTTCTGGGGTCATGGGACGAAACCGGTTGCAGCCCACTGTTCTCGAGGCCTCAAGAGAAGCCTGCTCCTGACCTGGCAAGCCTTGTTTGTGCAAAACAGGTTGTCCCTGCAAGGGGGGGGGTGTTGTTGTTGTTTTTTCTTCTTGATCTTGCTGGTGCTGGCAAGTTTGTGGAAAGACGACCTGAGTTGGGGTGTGAGGGGTTGTCGGGCGAAAGGGAGAGAAGAGGCCAGAGACAGGGCATGCATTAAAGAAGCTTCGTCCCAACTAGCCGCAAGGCTACCATTGACCTGCTTAATTCACAAAACTCTTAATTGTTTTAGAGTGGGCTTAGAATCCCCCCCCCCGGGCCTCCCCTCCCTGCAGCCCCCCCCCTCCTCATACAAAGGTGCCTTTGTGCAGGGAGCAGAGTAGTGGTGATGGCAGAGGGGTTATTTGGGCCAAAAAAAATAAAAGGCTGGAGAAAGAAAGCGGAGTTGGGGAGGGGGCACAGAGTGAAGAGGTTTAAATCAGCTTAGCCCAAATGCCAATTAAAAACGAAGAGGATTAGCCACTGCGATCCGTGGAATAGAGCATCATTGTGTTCTTGGGAGTGTGGAATTTTTGTTCCCGTTTCCACCAGTTGGTTTTGGGCTCACAGTTTGTCCCTGTCGATGACCAAACTCTCCCCTTTGGCATTCTGGGATGGGCCGGGCTCTGCTTGGCTTGACACGTTTGGGGCTCTTCAGTCAAGGAAAAAGGCATTGGAGACAGACAGACACACTCTCTCTTTTTCTCTCTCTCTTGAGACATACATAATTATTCAGGGGACAGTTGATAGAGGCAGTGGTGGGATTCAGGGGGTTCGCCCAGGTTCTATAGAACTGGTTGTTAAATGGCCGGGCCCCGCCCACTCGCTTACCTCGGCTGGCTTCGGTGTTTTTTTTTTTTGCCTCCGGCTATGATGTCATAGAACTGGTTGTTAATTCATTTGAATCCCACCACTGGATAGAGGGATGTTCATTTCCCTCTCGCACAATACCAGGACCTGGGGATAGCCCGTAAAATTGAGCCTTGGCGGCGTCAGAACAGAAAACCAAGTGCTTCTTGGCCCATTAGTCTGTGGAACTCCTTGCCACAGGATGCCGTGACGGCATCTGGCCTGAATGCTTTTCAAAGGGGATAGGGGGACTGTTTTCTGGAGGAAAAGTCTATCGCAAGTTACAAGCCGGAATGGGTATACCACGTCCTGGTTTTGAAAGGGGGCGATCGCTGAATGCCAGGTGCGAGGGACTGGCAGCAGGATGCAGGCCTCTTGTGGTCTCGTGTGCTCCCTGAGGCATCTGGTGGGCCACTGTGAGATGCAGGAAGCTGGGCTAGGTGGGCCTTTGGCCTGATCCTGCAGGGCTCTGCTTACATTCCTATGACACTGCAAGGGCCTAGATCACCTCTTGGCTTTTGAGAGGTTCCCTGCCCAAAAACGTGGCCATTTTTAAATTAATTAATTTTCCACTTTTTGTGCTTATTTATGATGGAGACTTCTACTGCAGAGCAGTGTTTCTCAGAGCAGCGGTTCTTGTACTTGCGGGACCCCAGACCCCACTTGTGAGACCAGCAATGCAACGAACAGTGGCAGGAGACTTGGCTCAATGGGCAGAGCTCCGCATGCGCTGTTTGAGCCCACTTGTCCACCCTGAATCTTTTACTGGTGCTTGTTGTGTTGCGTCCCAGTTTAACTGGTGATGACATCACCAGTTTCTTCTGGTGGTTCTTCCAATAGGTGTATAGTGGGGGACCAATGTTGAGAATGCTGTTCTCAAAGCACCCCAGATGTGATCCGTGGTAGCAACTTCAGGTGGGCCTGACACACCTGTCCACCTGGGAATTCCTGATGTCTTCCCAGCATTGCCAAGGATCTCCCATGGTGTAGGTCAGCCTCCGATGCTACATAAGAACATAAGTAGAGCCCTGCTGGATCAGGCCAAGGGCCCATCTGGTCCAGCTTCCTGTGTCTCACAGTGGCCCACCAGATGCCTCAGGGAGCACACAAGACCATAAGATGCCTGCATTTTGTGGCAACTCCCTTGCAAATTCTGAGGTAAAATTCTGAGGTAAATAAAACATCTAGTCCAACTTCCTGCATCTCACAGTGGCCCACCAGATGCCTCAGGGAGCACACGAGACAACTAGATACCTGCATCTTGCGGCCACACCCCTGCATCTGGCATTCTAAGGTAGCCAATATTACCCTTGCACCACCCCCAAGGAAGACACCAGACTGACATTGGGGTATAACTTTATTAAACACAAGTGCGAATCATGAAATCTACTGAACACCCTCCCTCCCCAGTCTGGTGTCGGCATTCATGGCCAGTTCAGATGACAGAAAAAAATTCCTGCCTGGCCCTCATAATGAGCGACCAGCTAATCTCAGACTGGACAAACCTGTCATAGCTTGTAACCTGTGATGGCGTTTTCCTCCATAAATTTCTCTAGTCTCCTGCCCCCTCCACTGTCCAACTAGTGGGGCCTTCCCCATAACAAAAGTTGTGCTTAAAATATTTTTATTGTTTTAACAAGTTTCATTTTTTTTCCCCTAAGGAGGAAAAGTGTAGAAAGCTGTGTGATGTGTTTTCATTCAAAGGGCACATTTTTACAAATTAAAATGATAAATTATAACGGTGTACTGGGTAGGTGATCCATGGCAGTGGTTCTCAAGATCAGGACCCCCTTTTCAGAATGGAACGCGTGTGGGGACCCACCGCAAGTGATGTCATTAACCTGGAAGTGGTGTCATGGCCGGAAGTGACATCATCAAGCAGGAAGTGCTGTGAAGTAACAAAACGACACTCCTGGAATGCAAACTGGCGTTCTTGGACTTCAGCAATTGCACAACCATGAAACATCCCTGACTGAAAGGAAGGTTAGGACAAAATATTATGAACTAAGAACAAAATTTAAAAAAAAAACTCACTTGAAAATTCACATTAACATTCACAAAAGGAATCTAGCAAGAGTAAGGTCTTCAGTTTCCAAGATGCTCCCAGCTTTCTGCGACTCACCTGACATCAGGTCATGACCCGCCAAGTGAGTCCTGACTCACAGTTTGAGAAACACTGCTCTAGGTGGTACAGTCTCTACAGATGCCGCCTCAGTCATTGCCCAGGCACCCTCAAAATCCAGCCCTGCTGGATCAGACCAAGCGCCCATGTAGTCCAGCTTCCTGCATCTCATAGCAGCCCACCAGGTGCCTCAGCGAGTACCCGAGACAACAAGATGCCTGCATCCCATTTTCACTCCCTTGCACCTGGCATTCAGATATAGTTCCCTTCTAAAGCCACGAAGTTGCGTGTATCCATCATGGTTTGTCACCTGTGACGGACGTTTCCCTGATCGATCTCTCCAGTCCCCTTTGAAAGGGGTCTAGGCCTTCAGGCGCCATCACCTGGCGGAGCAAGGGGTTCCACAGAACAAGTGGCTGGTGAAAAACTCAAAGGTTGGCTCAGCGTGGAGGCAGAAGCCAACGGCCCTCGGAGGGGTGTGTGTGTGTGTGTGTGTGTGTGTGCGTGTGCAAGCAACAGGTTTGCGGGTACTTTGAAATTGGCATGACTGTTGCAAGCGAACAGACTTTGTGACTTCTTGTTCCAAGGGTTGGAAAGGGAAAGGTTCCCAAAAAGCCTTCCTGATGGCCCCCTTTGTGGTGCTGGCTCCCGAGGGTGGCTGCTGGGCAATGCCGGACATGTGCGCTGTTCCCTGCCTGGGTCCCTCCTGTATCTTTGCCGGGATCCTGCGCCTCTCTTCCCAGACCCCCGCTGTGCCCTCACTACTGTACGGTTGCCAGGGATGTGGTCCGTGTGCTCTCACTATGTGGCGAGGTGGGACGGCCGTCTCTGGGCCCATCTGGAGCTGGAGGCCGGCTTCCCCACCGGCGAGACGGACGGTGGCCCTGAGACGTCGAGAGGGCCTGGGAATGGGGCTTTTGCCGAACCTCCAGTGCGCGGCCCTCGGAGGCCTCTGGTTCTCAAGGGTGGCTGGAACGGGAGCGGGGGGGGGGGAACGTGGTGTGGTTGGCTGTGTTTTCTGGGTCCCTTTCAATTCTGTCTGCCTCCTGCCTTGAATACTGATCCTCCCCGCCTATTCTCCTCCTGCCATGTGCCCACATAAATGAACGTGCCCCACCAATGCGGGAGTTTGGCGGAACAATCGGCCCCCGAAACGCTATTCATCTCCAGACAGGGGCCATTATTTCCCCCCCCCTCCCGATTAGCACCGACAGACAGGGATACAGTTGCTCTGTCAAACTGTAAATAAGACACACTCATGCTGCTAATCATAATAATTTTAAAAAGGCATGTGTTTGTGTGTGTGTGCGTGTGTGTGTGTGCGGGCACGGAAGGGTATTTGGGCTGGGGGGGAGTGAGAGGGAGGGACGGGACAAAGCAGAGCGACTTTTGCCTGCTGCTACGGAGACCAAATGAATCTGTAATGACCACTGTGTACAAACTAGAGAAGTGATGAGAAAAAAGGCTCATAAGTGCTGTGGGGGGGGGCGGGGGGGGGTCTGTTTCCCCCAAGCCCTGTTTGTTCTGAAAGCCTCATTGAGACCCCGCCATATAGCCGCCAACAGTGCTGGCAGGGACCCTTCTGCCGTCCTGTTCCCCCCCTCCTTATACCCACCCTGGCTGCTGAACTCTGGGCTCGAACCGAACGTGGGGGAAATGTGGGGAGAGCTTTCATGTCCCTCTTTTTAAAATGGTGGATTCCAATTTTGAATGGATTTCTGGCTGCCAGCCCTGTGTGAATTTGAATCTAGGCACCACCCTCCCAGCTCCAGGTAACCCAGTCCAACTGGGATTTTTGTCCCCACCATATAGTATTTTGAGACAGTATTTATAATCCCCATTTCAGTTTTCTTCTCTTCTCTCTTTATTCTCTTTCTCTCTTCTCTTCTCTTCTCTTCTCTTCTCTTCTCTTCTCTTCTCTTC
>JAJKFI010000181.1:520749-542222 GCA_029204185.1 Lerista edwardsae | reverse complement strand
TTCTTTCTTTCTTTCTTTCTTTCTTTCTTTCTTTCTTTCTTTCTTTCAGGACCCATTTTTTAAAAAATTGGGACACATGTAACTTTAAGAAAACTTTTTAAAAAGAAAGAAATATTTTGTTTTACTTATTGCAAACAAATGCATCTCTCTCATCATGAGGCAGCCCTAATGAATAGCCTTAAGGCTGGGAGGAGCTTAGTGATGTCACCCACCCTTCACCTGCCCCCACTACCTGTCATTGACAGCCTTGGGGAGCGGGGAGGAAGCACAACAGAAAAATGATGTTCAAACATGTATCTCCCTCTAGTTACACAAGCTTGCAAACTGCAGGAGCTCAGCTCTTAGCAGGGCTATGAGCACCTATCTTGCAAACTGCAGGAGCTGAATTCTTTGCAGCAGCTATCTAGTTTTTGAATGGCCTCAGGGCTGGAGGCAATGAGTGACCTGATCTTTCCATCACCCCTCTTTCCATGGGAGGCTCTATGGGACCCACCAGAAATTGGGGCATGATCCACTAAGTGACTCCTTTGCTGCTCCATCGGTGGGAAAACCCCATGGATGGATGCAATTTGTTTATGCCCGTATGGTCCAATGACACACTACACCCCTCTCCTCTTGTACCATCCTCTCCATCCTAACAGCAAACCATGGCTAGCTGAGAGGCAGCCAAAGAGGCCCTCTCTGTTGTGTTCATATTGTCCATTAAAAAAAAAAAAGTGACTTCATAGTGCTCATTCCAACTCCTGCAGCCAGATTTTTGTTGTTGTTGTTCAGTTGCTAAGTCGTGTCCTACTCTTCGAGACCCCCTGGACCACAGCATGCCAGGCCTCCCTGTCCTCCACTAGCTTCCGGAGTTTGCCCAGTTTCATGTTCATCGCTTCGGTGACACTCTCTAACCATCCCATCCTCTGCCACCCCCTTCTCCTTTGGCCTTCCATCTTTCCCAGCAGGAGGGTCTTTTCTAAAGAGTCCTCTCTTCTCATGAGGTGGCCAAAGTATTTCAGCTTCAGCTTCAGGATTTGTCCTTCCAGGGAGCAACCAGGCTTGACTTCCTGTAGGTTTGACCGATTGGATCTCCTTGCAGTCCAGGGGACTCTCAAGAGTCTTCTCCAACACCATAATTCGAAAGCATCTATTCTTTGGCGCTCCGCCTTTCTTATGGTCCAGCTCTCACAGCCATACATTGCTACTGGGAAAACCATCGCTTTGACTATGCCAACCTTGAGTAGCTCAATGAAGCTGTGAACTATGCCATGT
The DNA here is from genome assembly GCA_029204185.1 of Lerista edwardsae. Taxonomy (NCBI): domain Eukaryota; kingdom Metazoa; phylum Chordata; class Lepidosauria; order Squamata; family Scincidae; genus Lerista; species Lerista edwardsae. The sequence goes on along the minus strand of JAJKFI010000181.1, from coordinate 540,965 downwards.
AGGGTTACCCAAGATGGACAGATCATGGTAGAGAGTTCTGACTAAACGTGATCCGCTGGAGAAGGAAATGGCAACCCACTCCAGTACTCTTGCCAAGAAAACCCCATGGATTGCAAAACGGCAGCCAGAAGGCCCTGCCAAATAAGCCCCTTCATCAGAGTTATTTGGATTTGCTCTCTGGCTGTGCATGTGTGTGTGTGTTGACCTGTTTAAGCTGAGCACATGCTTCTGCTTTGAGGGATCTGGGCAGCTTGGTACCAGTGCCTTCCAGTCCCTGTGCCCTCGGAGAAAACCTTGGGGGAGGTGTAGCTAGGCATACCATAGAAAGGTATGCAACTGCTTTGTGTTTTGTTTCCCCTCAACCTTCCAGGTTTGTTTGGCTTTTTTATATATGCAATATCCCAACTGAATCGGAAAATACTTTTTATGAATCGAACTGAAGTTTGGCTGCATAAAAGCAGGAGCAACAGGAAAGGCAGGAAAACTGGTGGCTGACCCATGGAGACTCCTGGGTGGGCAAGAAATGGGTCCAGAGGACAGGGACAGGCAGCCATGACCCTCCTGGTTTGAGCCACAGGTCCGCCCTCCCCACAGAGGCCCGCCGGCTGCCCTCTGGGAAGCCAGGAACCCAATCCCCCTGCCTGCTGAAGTTCCCCCACTGACCGAGGTAGACTGCTCCTGAAACTGGAGGTTCTGTGTAGCCACGATGGCTAGCAGGAACCAGTGGCCATACCTCTGTCCCTCTGCAAGTGTGTGTGTTTGCACAAAGTTGAGTGGCTTTTACTTTATTGATTTATAGTGATGCTCTTGTGATTTTGATGAAGTTTGTGAGTCATCTTGAGTACACCCTGGTAACTGAGGGTGTGTGAGAGAGGCTAGAAATAAAGAACCCCCCTTTAAGCTGGCTTGTGATAGGAAATTCCCCATGTTTGTGGCAGGCTTTGTTCTCTGAACCTTTGGGGACACAGTCACCATGGGAAGTCCGAAGTTTTAGCTTCGAGAGGGGAGGGGAGGTGTGCCTCTGCCCGCTTTCTCTACAACGTGCATACCTGGTGACCTGGCAGTGCTCGGAGGATGTGTGCCAGCCACACTCCCAACTGGTACTTGGGGATAGACGGCGTCCAAACAAGGAGGCTCTGCCTCACGACTGGTAGCATAGATCTCCTGTGTCTCACCCCATTTCAGAGCCCTCTAAGCCAGTGATTCTCAAACGTTTTAGCGCCGAGACCCACTTCTAGAATGACAACCTGGTCAGGACATGGAAATGATGTTCCGGCTGGGACACCAGAGCCTGCTGCTTTCCTGACCAGACATGTCATGTAGCGGGTACGCGGGGGTACGTGAGTACCCGTTCCTAGGATTAGGGCTGGCCCCGCCCATTCGCCCGCCCACTCGTCGACTCTGTCGGCGCTCCGCTCCGCCCCTTGTTCGTTCTCAGAGCCAGGCAGGCAGGCAGGCAGGCAGCGGAGCGAGGGAGACCGACGGCAGCAGCAGCGTGAGCAGGTAGGCTGCCTGGGGCTCCCTCCCGAGGAGGCGCGGCGGTTCCTGGGGGGGGGAATCGGTAGCCCGCGCGGCGGCCCTGGGGAAGCCCCAGGTGGTGGTGGTGGTGGTGGTGGTGGTAGTGGTCTGCATTTATTTAGATTGTGAGTCCTTTTGGGACAGGAAGCCGTTTAACTTTACTTTTTGGCTTGTAAACTGCTTTGTGAACTTTGTGTTGAAAAGCGGTGTGTATAAATACTGACTGATTGATTGACTTTAAAAGGTGCCCAGTTAGCAAGGGTGTGTGTCTAAGTAATTGTCAAAGAGGCAAGATTCTGTTCCGGATTTGGCTAGGCGCTGCAGACGACTGACCCTCACAGCTCGCATGTGTGCCGATCTTGCAGTGAATTATATTTTGCAAACAGGCATTTTACTTCCCACCCCATTCCATTTAATTGTGATATACGGAATACAACATCAGCCCTCTTTGGTGCAGAGGCTGTAGAGTTGGACTGACCTGGGTCTCCTCAGCCTGGGGTGTATGCAGGGGCAGATCTAAGGGAGGGCAAAGCTCTTAAGTTTTGCAAGAAGCCTCACCTTGCAGTGGACATCACGCCTCTCCTGCACCGTTTTAGCCAATCCTCACAGGGAACAGCAACATCTTGGCGTTGCTTACTGGCTACAGCAGCAAGGGAGAGGAGGGATTTACATGACAGGGTAAGGCTTCTTGCAACACTTAGAGCTTAGCCATCCCTGTAGATCCGCCTCTGGGTGTATGAAATGGAAACCTTTTTTAATCTTGTTGCTGAGCCCAAAAGAGCGGGGGGGGGGAGAGAAAGTAAGCATTTATGTTAACTTCTTTTTTCCCCCCCATTTTTCTCAGGTGAAGGATAGAACCGTAATTCTGAAAGCCAACCTTGTACTCCGCCGGCGTTGCACAATACTGCTACAATACCACAATATTTTGTCTGAAAAGCCGTCCAATTGATATGATTGCTCCCTCCACCCCCGTGAAAACGTGGATACGACCTGGAGTCTAAGGACTTAAAAGATGGAACCAGTGTGGAACCCTTTTCACTTTTGAGTGTGTGTGTGTTTGTTTTTGGACTGTGTGCACAGTTTGGGAAATATTTTGGAGATTAAAGGAAAAACAACAACAGTTTATTGTGCCCCTTGTATTCTGTAAAAAATAAATACAAATCCAAAGATCTGGAAATGGTTGTGATGGTTGGTCTCTTCTTGGGAGGACTTCCTGGTCCCTCGACCAGCATGAAAAATGCTTGTCTCTCTGAATCGTATGTCAGGTGCTCTCCCCTTCCCCAGAATTCAATGAGGAAAATGTATTTATTTTTCTGCATTTTTACACTCCCCAAAGGGGGGGGCAAGGTGGCTTACAAAGAACAGGGGCAGATACGGAACCATAAAATCACAATTGCACAGCAAATTGCACAATGAACTCAAAGCCATCATCAAATGAAACAATGAAAACACAGTTGCAGGAAAACACAAGAGCAACAGCAACCACATTATAAGAAGGACCGTGCCTGTAAAAGTCCTAAATATCATCTGGGGCTCAAAGCAAAAGAGCGACAGAGGAGAGGAAAGTATCTCTATTCCACCTCTCCTCTTCGGCTCCACTCCCCATTTCCTTTGACTCTCTAGGCTACTGCTTGTCTCCTCCTGGCTTCCTTTCCACTTCATACCCCCTCCTCCTTTGACCCTCTTGGGCAGCACTCCTCCCTAGTTCCTCTTCCCCTATTTTTCTAATCCAGGGAGGAGGTGGAGGAGAAGAGGTAAAGGTGGTCACCCTCTCTCTCACCCAAACCTGCGGCAACCTTTCACGCAAGCTCAGGTGCACCCAAGGTTTGCTGAGAGACTGAAGTCAAATGCTCAGAAGTCAATTTGGATTAAGCGGGGTTCACAGAACTCCAGGAGAAGTTTAGCCCCCAACTCTTCTCCTAGTGTTGGAAGGGGGGGACCCACAAGGTCATCTAGTCTAGCCCCCATCCTGTCACAGGAAATCCTCCCAGAGCATTTTCAGAAAAGCCCGTCTGGATCAGGCCAAAGGCCCATCTGGTTCAGCTTCCTGTTATTTCACAGTGGCCCACCAGATGCCTCAGGGAGCGCATAAGGCAACAAGATGCCTGCATCCTGTGGCCACTCCCTTGTATCTGGCATTCTGAGGTAAATTTCTGAGATAAATATGAGGGAAACTTGGACTAATATCGCTCGTAAGAACATAAGAAGAGCCTTGCTGGATCAGGCTAAAGGCCCATCTATTTCAGCTTCCTGTATCTCACAGTGGCCCACCAGATGCCTCAGGGAGTGCATAAAACAACAAGATGCCTGCACCCTGTGGCCACTCCCTCACGCCTGGCATTCAGCGATAGTCCTAAAACGAGGAGGTTGCACATACCCATCATGGCTTGTAACCTGTGATGGGACTTTTCTTCTAGAAATCTATCCAGTCCCCTTTTCAAGACATGCAGGCCTTCAGGGGCCATCGCCACCTCATCAAGGTGTTCCACATATTAAATACATGCTGTGGTCTGTTCCAGCTCTCCTGGCACTCAAATTTAGTGGTTGTCCCCTGTTTGTAGTGACGTGTAAGAGGGAAAAGCACCTCTCTAGCCACTCTCTCCATCCCTTGCATAATTTTATATGTCTCAATCATGTCCCCCCCCCGTGTCCCGCAAAAAGCAGAACTTATGAGCACATGCGCACAAGTCAAGGGACTGGATGCAGGGGCGGACCTAGTCAAAATGGCGCCCGGGGCACCCAATAGAAGTGCACCCCCATGGGAGCCCAGGTCTACCCACCAGAAGCAGCCGCGGGTAGACCTGGGCTCCCTAGAGGGAGCCCAGGTCTACCCATTAGAAACAACTGCAGGTCTACTCGCGGCTGGTCCCAATGGGCTTGGAGCCCAGGTCTACCCGCACAATGTTGCAGGGGCCACTGGCACCCCCCTAGATGGCCCCAAGATGGAGCCCAGGGCTCTTGCCCCCCCCTGCCCCCCTAGATCCACCACTGACTGGATGTTCCCTCTCCAACGACGAAGGGCTTGAAGTTGACACCAGTGCATGTCTGGAGAGAGGATAACAATGAGATCAAAGAACATCAGCCAAGCCAGGCTGGATCAGGCCCCTCTAGCCCCAGCTCCTGCTTCTCAAGGTGGCCCATCATCTGCTCCGGGGAAGCCCTCTAAACAGGAGGTCAAGGGTGCCTCTCTCCACCCCAGGGCTCCCCTGCAATGGGGACTCACAGATAGACTGCAGCTGAAGCAGGAGGCACTAGCCAGGGATAGAATTAAGAACATAAGAAGAGTCCTGCTGGATCAGGCCAAAGGCCCATCTAGTCCAGCTTCCTGTATCTCACAGCGGCCCACCAGGTGCCCCAGGAAGGCATGAGACTACAAGACGCTTGCATCCTGTTGCCACTCCCTTGCACCCGGTACCAGTAGCCCACCACTTTTGTAAGGAGGTTGCACAATCCACCATTGCCTGTAGCCTACGCTGGACCTTTCCTCCAGAAATCCGTCCAAACCCCTCTTAAAGGCATCAAGACCAGATGCCATCACCACCTCCTGTGGCAAAGAGTTCCACAGACTAACCACCCGCTGGGTAAAAAAGTACTTCCTTTTATCTGTTTTAACTCTCCCACCCCTCAGTTTTAGCGGATGCCCCCTGGTTCTGGTGTTTTGAGAGAGGGAAAAGAACATCCCTCTATCGACTCTATCCCTTCCATGCATAATGTTGTATGTCTCAATTCCCTCTCTGACAATACCAGAACCAGGGGGCACCCACTGAAATGGAGCGTTGGGAGAGTTAAAACAGATAAAAGGAAATACATTTTTTTTACCCAGCTGGTCGTTAAGCTAGGGAACTCCTTGCCACAGGAGGTGGTGATGGCATCTGGGCTGGGTGCCTTGAAAAGGGGACTGGACAGATTTCTGGAGGAAAAGTCCATTGTGGGCTGTAGGCCATGATGGGTTGTGCAACCTCCTTACATTAATAGCAGGCTACTTCAGAATGCCGGGTGCAAGGGAGTGGCAACAGGATGCAGGCATCTTGTTGTCTCATGTGCTCCCTGAGGCACCTGGTGGGCCACTGTGGGATACAGGAAGCTGGACTAGATGGGCCTTTGGCCTGATCCAGTGGGGCTCTTCTTATGTTCTTATGTTAATTTTGTCCTCCATAAAGGGGCGGGGGTCGGTTCTTGTAGAGCAAGTCCTCCCTTCCAGGTTGTCGATAGATTCTTGGAAACAGCAACTTGAAGTGAAACAAATTATAATGAGACCAATTTTGCCGGTGGCTAATTTAGGGCACAAGCCTATGCACGTCTACTCAGAAGTAAGCCCCATTGTATTCAGCCTTAGTGTTCTTCAACCTCTGGTTTGTGATGGTGGGGGTGGGGGAGAAGGAGTTTGCAGCAACCTTTCCAAGCCTGTGCAAAAGAAGACTCCAATCCAGAACTGCCTTCCAAAAACCAAGCTCTCAATAGGACACTGGACAGCTCCTAAAGCCAGCCCTGCTCAGATGGCTACCTTGCAGGGTTGTTGTGAAGGCACAAGAGGTAGGGTGACAATGGGAGTGGGGATGGACAGGATGGGTTCCAGGAGGGGGTGGTTGGGATCAGCTATGCCCCCCCAGTCTTGTTATCTATTTATCTGCTGTCACAGCAAGAAAAAGGTTCTAGGCTAATTTATCTATGGGCTAAATGAACTATGTACATTCCTACAGCATATTTCTAGTTGCAAAAACATCTAAATAGACACACACACACCCCAAAAAATCCTTATAATGTTAAACATTGAAATAAACATGAGCTTTCCAGGCTGTGGAAAAAACCCACACACCGATCTGGGGAGAACGTGCAAACTCCACTCAGTGGGAATCAATTTTTTGTTCTCATCAACATGACAAAACGACTTAAAGCGAAGACTTGCAGTGCATCTCCCTCCCCTGTAGCCACTGTGATAGCTGGAAAATGAAATGCAAAACACTCATGGCGGGGGGACGGGACTTGATTGCGCAATACAAAATTATGCATGGGATGGATGAAGTGGACAGAGGGAGGTTCTTTTCCCTCTCTCACAACACCAGAACCAGGGGACAGCCACTCAGATTGAGTGTTGGGAGAGTGAGAACAGATAAAGGGAATACTTTTTTTTACCCAGCAGCAGGTCATTCATCTGTGGAACTCCTTGCCACAGGAGGTGGTGATGGAGTCTGGCCTAGATGCCTTTAAAAGGGGACTGGTCAGATTTTTGGAGGAAAAGTCCATTGCAGGCTACCGGCCATGATGGTTAGTGCAACCTCCTTATTTTAGAGGTAGGCTACCTTGGAGGGGACGTGGTGGCACTGCAGGTTAAACTGCTGAGCTGTTGACCAGAAGGTTGGCAGTTCAAGACTGCATGACGGAGTGAGCTCCCGGTGCTTGTCCCAGCTCCTGCCAACCTAGCAGTTTGAAAGCACTTAAAAATGCAAGTAGATAAATAGGTACCACTTCGGTGGGAAGGGAACGGTATTCCGTGCGCTACGGCGTAGAATCATGCCAGCCACATGACCACGGAAACTGTCCACAGACAAATGCTGGCTCTTTGGCTTAGGAATGGAGATGAGCACTGCTCCCTACAGTCTGTCATGACTAGACCATTCGGTCGTGGGGAAACCTTTACCTTTTTTACCTTGGAGTGCTGGATGCAGAGGAGTGGCAACAAGATGCACATATCTAAGAACATAAGAACATAAGAAGAGCCCTGCTGGATCAGACCAAAGGCCCATCTAGTCCATCTTCCTTATCTCACAGCGGCCCACCAGGTGCCCCAGGGAGGCATGAAACACAAGATGCTTGCATCTTGTTGTCATTCCCTTGCACCCGGTACTCTGAAGTAGCCTACTACTAACGTAATGAGGTTGCACAATCCATCATGGCCTATAGCCCACGATGGACTTTTCTTCCAGAAATCCATCCAATCCCCTCTTAAAGGCATCTAGACCAGATACCATCACCACCTCCTGTGGCAAAGAGTTCCACAGACTAACCACCTGTTGGGTAAAAAAGTACTTCCTTTTATCTGTTTTAACTCTGTTTTAAATCTAGTTGTTTTGCATATTCTCTGAGGCATCTGGTGGGCCATTGTGAGATGCAGGAAGCTGGACTAGATGGGCCTTTGACCTGATCCAGCAGGGCTCTTCTTATGTTCTTATGTTCTTGCTGATGGCACACAAACACCCCCTCCCAGACTTTTTCCAAACCAGATTGACAGCAATTAGACAGTGTTGCCTAGACATGATTGAATGGTCAAATTTCAGGCAATTATGTGCTGGGTGGTGGAGGTGGAATGTGTTGGATTCTGATGCCCTTGAATCCACCTGGGGACAGGTGATACTTGGTTTACTGAGGCTGCACCACAAAAAGTAAACCACTGGTGTAGGGCACAGATGGAAGAAGTGTGTGTGTGGGAACATCCAAAGAGCCATGCTGAATAGATAGATAGATAGAAACTATCGATCGATCGATCAAATCAGGCCAAAGGCCTACCTAATCCAACTTCCTACATCTCATAATGGCCCACAGATGCTGCAGGGAGCACACAAGACTACAATATCTTGCATTTTGTTGCCACTCATTTGCACCTGGCATTCTGAGATGTTGTTCAGTCACTAAGTCGTGTCCTACTCGTCGTGACCCCCTGGACCACAGCACATCAAGCCTCTGTCTTCCACTAGCTTCTGAAGTTTGCCCAAATTCATGCTCATCGCTTTGGTGACACTCTCCCACCATCTCCTCCTCTGCCGCCCCCTTCTCCTTTGGCCTTCCGTCTTTCCCAGCAGGAGGGTCTTTTCTGAAGAGTCAGGTTGCACATACCTATCATGGCTTGTAAACTGTGGTGGACCTTTCTTCTAGAAATCAGTTCAATCTCCTTTAGACATCCAGAACCAGATGCCATCACCACATCCTGCGGCCAGACGTTCCTCAGACTAATTGCACACTGGAGTGTTTGTCCCATTCTTTGAATGCCAGGTGCAAGGGAGTGGCAGCAGGATGGAGGGATCTTGTGGTCTTCTGTGCTTCTGGTGGCATTTGGTGGGGCCACTGTGAGATGGAGGAAGCTGGAGTATGTGGACCCTTGGCCTGATCCAGCAGTGTCCTTCTGATGCACCCAAGTATCTTCGTCTTTATTTTCCTGGTCTCCAAGATCACCGCAGATGGTGACTGCAGCCATGAAATTAAAAGACGTTTGCTTCTTGGGAGGAAAGCTATGGCGAACCTGGACAACTGAATCAAAAGCCGAGACATCACCCTGCCAACAAAGCTTCGCCTAGTCAAAGCGATGGTTTTCCCAGTAGCAATGTATGGCTGTGAGAGCTGGACCATAAGAAAGGCAGAGCGCCAAAGAATAGATGCTTTTGAATGATGGTGTTGGAGAAGACTCTTGAGAGTCCCCTGGACTGCAAGGAGATCCAATCGGTCAATCCTCCAGGAAGTCCAGCCTGATTGCTCCCTGGAAGGACAAATGCTGAAGCTGAAGCTCAAGTACTTTGGCCACCTCATGAGAAGAGAGGACTCTTTAGAAAAGACCCTCCTGCTGGGAAAGATTGAAGGCAAAAGGAGAAGGGGGCGGCAGAGGATGAGATGGTTAGAGAGTGTCACCGAAGCGATGAACATGAAATTGGATGAACTCCGGAAGCTAGTGGAGGACAGGGAGGCCTGGCGTGCTGCGGTCCAGGGGGTTGCGAAGAGTCAGACACGACTTAGCGACTGAACAACAATCTTCATCCACACCTCGTTTTGTTGTGGATGCCTCACCATTTCCCAGGTACAAAATACAGCACTTTGAGGGGCAGGAAACGGTCCTGTCCCAGAGGAACTGAGAAGTGTGGATTGCCCCACATCCAGGATGTCACTAACTGAACTGGTTGATGCTCCCTCCCTGCCCTGAATGTTCAGAGGAGCAGAGCAATGCTGCCAATGGGGTCCTGGCTTGGTGATTGCTCCTATGAGTCTTTGATGGGTTGGCAGGCTCAACCTTGAGTGCCCTGGGAGGGGGGGAGACCATGCCAGCTTGGAGGTGCCCGTGCACACATCTGCCACCATCAAGGAACCTCACTTCAACTGCCAGCGTCAGTCGGTCGGTTGGCACCAGGCTGGCAGGGGGCAGCCCACGGAGACAAAAGAGGGCATTGTTTTAACGTTTGTTCCGTTAACGTGTTACCGGGGGGGGGGTAAAGCAGGGGTTGGGTTGTCAAAGGCTGGGGTTGGGGGATTTTTTTTTTAATTTAACGTGAAGGCTTTTCAGAGGGCAGCTGCAGCGCCATCTGCCAAAGTGTGGGAATGCCGCTGGTGTGGGTGGCACCATCCCTATAGCGTGGGGCCACGTAGGGCAGTGTTCCTCAACCTGTGGGTCGGGACCCCTATGAGGTCACGGAACTTCTTGTTGGAGATCACAGCAACCTTCCAGAATCAGTGCTGAGCTCTTATTATATAATTCTGCACAGCCTCTTCTTGCTGGCTTGTCCTGCAGCTCTTAAGGCCGTCCTGGCTTAGGCTGCTACCTCACAAGGTTGTTAAGGGGCAGAAGATTGAGCCGAGAGGGTTAATGCCTCCGTTTGCCCGAAGATAACAGCTGAAGATCTCAAGGTCGTGAGCTCGAGACTACCGGAAGTCTCTGTGAGCGGCAGACCTTGCAAACTGCGGCTGATTAAAAGCTGAGTTCCAGCTGCCTCGTGGGAGGAGGAGTGTGCTGAAGTCAGCTGCGTCTCTGGTGGGAGCAGGGAAGCCTCTTATCAGCCAGCAGAAGGCAGACGGGTGGCTAAGAAAGAAGGCTAAATCCAGAAAGAAAGATCTGTATGAGTGCTGTTCTTGAAAGACAGAACATTTCTGTACATTGTAAAAACCTTCGGGTTTGTGAATAAAAGTCTGCCTATGTAAACCGCCTTGAGTTACAGTCATTAGAGAAATCTAGTGATCTTAAGAAAGGCGGTATATAAATACATGTATTATTATTATTATTATTATTATTATTATTATTAAGACACAAGAAGTAGGGGGAAATGGGACAGGGGGTGGGAGGGTGAGGAGGGGAGATTGGTGATAGGTCCCCAGTCTCATAATTCAGTAATTTATTTACTGAGGCTGCACCACAACAAAAGTTGAAAACCACTGGTGTAGGGCACAGATGGAAGACGTGTGTGTGTGGGGGGTGAGGGTGGGGAACAGGGGTGGCTTTAAATAGAGTTACCAGATCCAAACAGGGAGAGAGTGCCTCTACCTTTAGCCATTGCATAGAAGAGGGAATTTGGGCAGGTGCAGCTCATCATGGAAGGGTTTCCAAAACTGTGCCTGCCCAAATTCCCTCTTCTATGCAATGGCTAAAGGTAGAGGCACTCTGTCCCCGTTTGGATCTGGTAACCCTAGCTTTAAGCCCTTTAGACCCATTAATCCCAATTGGGTCCCACACCTTACGGGGGGCCCACATTATGGTAACCTACTTTTTGAATCTTTTTTTTTCCAAAACGAAATATTAAAGTCACTGTGAAATGACTTGGGACACAATCCTAACCTGGAGTTAGGCCGGTACAGTTAGGCCAGCAAAATTTGGCTGGCACAAGGGCTACCGTAAAGCATGTTTGGACCACGCTCAGAATCAGGGAGGAGGGCGCACGACTGTGTGCTGGCCCCTCTGACTCCCAAGAGTGGTCCCAAACATACTTTACAGTGGCCCTTGTGCTGGCCAAACTTTGCTGCCCTAACTGTGCCGGCCTAACTCCAGGTTAGGATTGCGCCCCCAGTCATTTCACAGTCCCCCAAATCAAGTGGTTTTGCAACTGTTTATTCCGCAAATGTAATCTATGCACATTTTGTTTGTTTACCTGCAGATTGACATGTGTATTGGTAAAGGCAGGAGATGCCCCGAGGAAATAGGGAATGGTATCAGCAGTGGCCCCTTGTCCCAGATTACCCAGGAAGTACGGGGTTAATCCCAGAGCTTCTGCAAGCCTCAGGAGCACAGCTGCAGGCTGATGAGGGCCCTGGCTAGGCGGGGATTAGCACAGGTGCAGATGGCTGTGGCTGATGAATTAAAGCCTGCCCAGCAACAGACACCGATTGGCCTGCCTCAGTATAAAGTGGGAGGCAGGAGCTACAGTAAGTTAGCACCAGGTAGGTGCAGCACCAGGTAGGTGCTGGAGGAGGAGCACTGGGTAGGTGCTGAACGAACGAATGAATGGATGGATGGATGGATGGATGGATGGATGGATGGATGGATGGATGGACGGACGGACGGACGGACGGACGGACAGCTTGCTGGATGGATGGACTAACTGACTGACTGACTAAAGGACTGGATAAGGTGGGGAATAACTATGGGGAATTATTGCATGGCTGCCATGCCCCTGGAGCCACCAAGTTGAGGAGGCAGTTGTGGCTTGGGCAAGCTGACTGCCTATTGTTTGGTGGTGCTAAATTAGGTGGGGTTTGTTGTTGGTGCTAAATTAGGGTATCTGGAGCTAAGCCGGTGATGAGGGCAGTCTGGAGTTGGCTGGCCAGCCAGTGATCCCAAGCAAGGCTGCTGGAAGAGAGGAGGCCCAGTGGGTGAAGGAACCTCCTCCCTCTTGCCTATCTCTGAGGCTGCTCTGGAGGGGAAACTAGTCAGCCTAGTGTGGGCATCGGGGCCCTTGGGGAGGCCCAGCAGGGAATTTGGCAGGACAACATGTCTGCAGTTTGATATGGAAATGTGCTTCGGTCCTTGTGTGCCATGAACGCACATGCACTTCTGGAGTGCACATTTGGATGGCTTTCCACAGAGGTGTAGCTAAAGAAGGGCAGGTGAGGGGTGCAAGTGCACCGGGCCGCAAGCTTTTGTGAGGGGACAACAAGCTGAGCTTCAGTGGCCAAAATTGTGAAAATCTTGGCATGTATGAATCATACCATCATGTTATAAACAATTTGATGTGGAATTTAATGCAATGAAAAAAAAACCAGAGCATAATATCTTTACTCCATCAAACATTATGGCAAAAGAAAAAAACCCCACCCCACCCCCCAGAAAATGAAAATACAACAGTCGTACAAAAATTGTGGTTTGTTAAAATTGCAGTTTTTAGGAATAAGACTGTCAAAAAATGTCGGGTTGCAGTTTGTAGGAATAATCCTCTCGTGCATATTGTTTGATGCAGATCTTCATGCAGAATGCAGTGAATCAAACTGGAATGCAATACCTACCAGAAGTGATGTCATTAACCTGGAAGTGACGTCTTGGCCGGAAGTGACATCGTCAAGCCGGAAGCGCCGTCATTGTGCCATCATTGTGCCGAGCCCTTTACGGCTCGGGTCTGGGGTATGTGAGGGACCGCCTTCTTCCATATAATCCAACCCGTACTCTTAGATCATCTGGGGGGGCCCTCCTGACTGTGCCGCCACCAGGAGAAGTGAGAGGGGCGGCGGCCAGGAAGAGGGCCTTTTCGGTGGTGGCCCCCCAACTCTGGAACACCCTCCCCTTAGAATTGAGAACTGCTCCCTCTTTGTTTACATTTCGGCGGGGGCTGAAGACCTTTTTATTCCAAAAAGCTTTTAACTGTTGACAGGCTGGCTGGTTATTATAATCCACGGGGCTTGTTGTTTTTTAAATTGTTTTTAAATTTGTTTTTAATTGTGTTCTTAATTTTTGATTGTATTGTTGTTTAATACTGTTTTAATTGTTTTTAATGTGAATTGTTATATTGTTTTATATATATATATATATTGTAATGCCACCTTGGGTGCCTTCGGGCACAATAAGGCGGGGTAAAAATCTAATAATAAATAAAATAAATAAATAATAAAATGACACTCCTGAAAAGCAAACTGGCATTCTTGGGCTGCAGCCATTGCACAACCAACAAAACATCCCTGATGGAAAGCAAGATTGGGACAAAATACGATGTCAAAGCATGGGCAGCACAATCCTATTGTGCCCCTTGCGTCGATGCTACGTCATAGTGTCGACGCAAGCGGTGGAGCGCCGACATAGGGGCGCCTATCTGCACCCTCGTGTCAGCGCTCGAGCAACATGACTGGTGTGAGCGAGGCTCTGTGCCATAGCGGCACGGGGATTGGAGGGAGGGAGATAGGGGCGGGACTTGGGCAGGACGTGGGCGGGCACTGTGTGCCCTCCAAACTGGACAATTTTCACACATTTTGGGATTTTCCAAAAATCCGGGCAGGTTAAATGCAGTGATGTCATTCAGGGGGAACAGACCAGAACGGGCGTTCCGGATCCTAACAGGCTCCGTGGCTGCTTCCAGGTTCCCGACAAGTGCCAATCAAAAGTGAGTTCCTGTTCCTAAACCATTTGAATGACACCACTGGTTAAATGGCAGCGAATACAAGATCTATTCGGATATTAATGGCGGCTGCAGCATGAAAAAACGTTGCAGTTGGATCTGATAGGCGATGCAACAGAGGTGGACTTAGAAATGATATTGACTTTACTTTTCCGGGAACGAACAAAATGTGTCTAGCCATACTGGGGGAAAATACCAAGGCAATACCGAGAGTCACAGAACAGGTGAAGGAAGTCCGGGATACGGCCACGCTAATTAAACTGGTTTGGGGATTGAAACCTCCGTCGAAGGGATTTCTTGAGAAACGGCTTTTGTTTATAATTGATTGCAATCATAATTGTGCCGATTCTACGGAGCCGTTTGGAGCTCGAGGTTCTTTGAAGAATCAAGAGCCTGCTTCTCAATTAAAACGTGCACATTGGGATTCCGGCACGGCATTCTCGCAAGGAGCGCAGCCTTGCCTGGTCATAATGCACCCATTAAAAAGATATCGTGGCTTCCCCCCGGCCCCATTCATCCCGCTCTCCTGCGGTTAGGCAAACAAGCCATTTTCTCAGGGAACTCAGCAGAGATGGCGGGAGGGAGAGTTAAAAGGAGCCGGGGGGGCATTTTTTTAAATTAATCAAGGTACTTGACTTGGGTGTGTGGTTTTCTGCTTGAGTGGGCCAGAGAAATTGGGGAGGGGGGCGGCCTCACGTTTTGTCTGGCCGCACTTCAGCGCCTAATGCTTAATTAAGACAATGGAAAGTCTTGAGGCCGCTTTGTGAATGGGTGTCTAGACTCTATAGTGCGGCTGAAAATTCCCCAGCAGAATTTTAACACGGTTTGTTGGCCTCTGCGTGTCCCCCCCCACTGCACCCTCCGGCACAGCAACACCCACCCTTAGACCACTTCCATAAGCCCCCCCCCCCTCTGCGCCCCTTTGTTTTTCTCCTTCCACAATTGTGTCTTTGAGAGAATCCCAGCCAGATTGGCAGGCCGGCTGATGAGAAGCAGTCTGTTTGCCTCGCTGCTAACCTTCCCAGAGCTTAATATGGGGAGGAGGAGGAGGGTTGAGAATGGAGGTGTCTGTCTCTTGCCCGGGGTTGGGGAGCAGAGGTGGAAAGGAATGGCTGGGACTGTTTGTCATGCAGGCCTCGGCTTCCACCCATGCAGAAGCCTGCTGAGAATGTATGTACATAAGAAGAGCCCCACTGGATCAGGCCAAGGCCCATCTAGTCCAGCTTCCTGCATCTCACAGCGGCCCACCAGGTGCCCCAGGGAGCACATGAGACAACAAGATGCTTGCATCCTGTGGCCACTCCCTTGCACCCAGTACCAGTAGCCCACCACTTTTGTAAGGAGGTTGCACAATCCATCATTGCCTATAGCCCACGATGGACCTTTCCTCCAGAAATCCGTCCAATCCCCTCTTAAAGGCATCCAGACCAGATGCCATCACCACCTCCTGTGGCAAGGAGTTCCACAGATTAACTACCCGCTGGGTAAAAAAGTACTTCCTTTTATCTGTTTCAACTCTCCCAACCCTCAGTTTTAGCGGATGCCCCCTGGTGCTGGTGTTTTGAGAGAGGGAAAAGAGCATCCCTCTATCGACTCTATCCCTTCCGTGCATAATTTTGTATGTCTCAAATGTTCTGGAGAAGTCTTCTGGGGCAGGGCACGAGGGGACAGCTTCGGAGGGGAACGACGAGACCTGAGTTTTGAAATGCGGGTTGGACTTGGTGCGCGTGTCCCGGATGCCGACACTTTTCCAAATGCAGCTGGAGAAGGAGCGACACCGAGGCCGTGTCCATGCGGGCCGTTTTTGTCCTCTCTCTAGTCACCAGGGTGTGTGGACCACGGGGCATTCGTCGAAGGAAAGGGCGGCCCAGTTGCCTGGGAGTGGGGCTGAGGTCTGGAAGGTCCGGGTTCAAATCCCTGCTCGGCCGTGAAGCTTCCTGGGTGCTTTGGGCCTGTCACAGGATCATGGAAGGGACCTACAAGGTCATCTAGTCCACCCCCCTGCCTGTCGCAGGAAATCCCCCGAGAGCATCTCCAGCAGGTGCCTGTCGAGCCTCTGCTTGAAGGTCTCCAGCGAGGGAGAATCCCCCACCTCCCTCCAGTGGCAAGCTGTTCCACTGTCAAACCGCCCTTTTCGCCAAGAAATTCTTCCTGATGTCCAGCCCATCCCTCTCCCCCCCTCTTCTACCGCACAGAGTTATTGTGATGACAAGGGGCAAGGTAAGGCTTCTTGCAAAACTTAGAGCTTTGCCCTCCCTGTAGAGACGCCACTGCAAGCACTGCCAGCATAAAAACATAAGAGCCCTGCTGGATCAGGCCAAAAGCCCATAAACACAGTAGTGGATCTGGGGCAAAGGATGTAAATGTCCTGGGTGTTGGCCTTGGGGGGGGGGTGCTGGCCACCCCTGCCCCCACCGAACAGGAAACTGCTCCAGGAAGCACAGCTAAAACTAGGCACATGAGGCTGCTTCCCAGATCAGCCAGGAATCGCTGGAGGAATCGATACCTGGAGGAATCGCGCACCCCTGTGAGGTTTCTGTGTATCGGAGACTCCAGCTTTCGGAGCTGCATGGCCCGATCGGAAACGCTTTGTGCAGGGCTTCCGATTTGCCTTCAAGGTCTTTGGCTCTTTCAGCTATGAATACAATTTATTCTGGACTTCATATCTCGAGGATAGAATGGAACTCGTACATAGCAGCCTACAAGTAAGCCAACCAAATGTCTGGACGACCTGTGACAGGAACACCATGATAAAAGCGCTTGTTTTAGTGGCTGGAAACGGTTGAGTAAAAGAACACATCAACTTTATGTTTTGTCTTTTCCCCTAGCGCTGGGCGCCCCTTAGGCGCAGCGCTCAGCTGGGAGCAGTTTGTCCCCTTGGCTCAAAACCAGTCCTGTGCCCCGGTCCCTTCCGATATCGACTCTGCACGATGCTCCTTATGCCATTCATTGGCAGGACTCCCAGCACCTCCACAGCCTCCTCCTCCTCCCCCCTCAGTTGTCTTTCCCCATTCCCACCCCTCCGGCAATTTAGAATTCCCGTCGCTTTCTGCCTGGTCCTTTGCTGCTCCAAAAGGTGACACCGTGGGAGGGAACGCCAGCAGCAGCCACACTGGGGCGAAGTCACAAGCTGCCTTGCGGGGGACGGACACACAGCATTCCAACGGCATCCATGCAAATTAGGGTCCTCGACAAGAGCCCAGAGACAAAGGTCATTAACTTCCCATGTGCAGGCCTGGCTCTGGTTGCTAATTTGTCACACCATCTCTCCCCCCCCCCGTGTGCGCACACACACACACACACGCACGCACACTGCATCTCATGTACCAAATATTTCAAGAGAACACTTGTTTGTCATTTGAAGATGGCTGGGAGAGAAGAATGTGAGACCAGAGACAGTGGCGTCTTTACAGGGAGGGCAGAGCTCTACGTTTTGCAAGGAGCCTTACCCTGTCATGTAGACCCCTCCTCTCCCTTGCTGCTGTAGCCAGTAAGCAACGCCAAGATGTTGCTATTCCCTGTGAGGATTGGCTAGAACGGTGCAGGAGAGGAGTGATTTCCACTGCAAGGTAAGGCTCCTTGCCAAACTTAGAGCTTTGCCATCCCTGTAGAAACGCCTCTGACAGACAGACAGACAGACAGACAAGAATTGTAAGAAACAAAGACGGTATTGGAACCAGTCGGCAATTGGGACGTGTGTCTTCCCGTGGAACCCAGGCCCAGCTTTAAGCCAGTTAGATCAACTGTTTCCAATTCAGTCCTGTGCCTAAGAAGGTCCCATAATAGGGTCATCTAGTCTGAGAATTATGTCCTTGCTAACTAAACCGAATGAAAGAAGAGCCTTTTCGCTCGCCCACTGCAATGTTATACCATCTGCAGTCTTGTGGGGCAGGTTCAGAGGGATACCCTACACTGACAGGACCTGCCCTTGCTCTTTGGGGGCGATTGAATCTGTGGCCCACCTCCTCTTCCACTGCCCTCTTCACGCTGAGGCCAGGACAAACCTACTAGCCCCAATTCTACCGAGGAGGCAACAGATAGCGGAAGGAGAATGGATAAAAATTCTCCTGGCAACGTCAGACCCGGAACTGTTAAAGCAGGTAGCAGCCTTTCTAAATATCATTGTGCAGACTAACATTAGTCGTGAGTCGACCTCGGAGAGCTATTTTTCTTTTAAATGATGTCTTGTGTGCTTTGTTCTTGTATGTTATGTAAATACGTTGCACCTCCCTGTTGTATGCCAATAAAGGTATTCTGAATCTGAATTATAGAATCATAGACTCATAGTGTTGGAAGGGACTTACAAGGTCATCTAGTCCAACCCCCTGCCTGTCGCAGGAAATCCTCCCAGAGCATCTCCAGCAGGTGCCTGTCGAGCCTCTGCTTGAAGGTCTCCAGTGAGGAGGAATCGACAGCCTCCCTCCAGTGGCAATCTGTTCCACTGTCGAACCGCCCTTATTGTCAAGAAATTCTTCCTGATGTCCAGCCGGAATCTCCTCTCTTGCAGTTTGTACCCATTGAACTGAGTTCTGCTGTCAAAGGCAGATGAGAACAGATTTGTCCCTCCTTCATTATGACAGCCCTTCAGATACTTGCAGAGTGCTATCATCTCCCCTCTCAACCTTCTCTTCTCCAGGCTAAACACACCAAGTTCCCTCAACTTTTCCTCCTAGAACTTGTTTTCCAGCCCCCCCCCCGATCATCTTTGTTGCTCTTCTCTGAACCTGCTCCAATTTAGCTGCATCTTTCTTGAACTGAGGTGCCCAGAATTGGACGCAGGACTCCAGGTGAGGTCGCACCAATGTGGAGTAAAGCGGAACCACAACTTCTTGCGATTTGGAAGCTATGGCTCTATTAATGCAGGCTAAAATTGCATTGGCCTTCTTTGTGCCTGTGTCACACTGCTGACTCATGTTCATCTTGTGATCCGCTGCAACTCCAAGATCCCTCCCACATGTTGTGCTGCCAAGCCAGGTTTCCCCCATTCTATACCTTAAAGGTAAAGGTAAAGGTTTCCCCACGACCGAATGGTCGAGTCGTGACCGACTGTAGGGAGCGGTGCTCATCTCCATTTCAAAACCTGTAGAGGTGGCGTTTTGTCCGAGGACAAGCTTCCGTGGTCCTGCGGCCAGCATGACTATACACCGTAGCACACGGAACGCCATTCCCTTCCCACCAAAGTGGTCCCTATTTATCTACTTGCATTTAGGTTCTTTTGAACTGCTAGGTTGGCAGGAGCTGGGACAAGCAAAGGGAGCTCACTCCGTGATGCGGTCTCGAACTCCCAACCTTCCGGTCGGAAAGCCCAACAACAGTGAATTAACCCACTGCGCCACCACGTCCCTTATACCTTAGAATAGAGTTATTTATTTAA
This sequence comes from Lerista edwardsae, assembly GCA_029204185.1. Taxonomy (NCBI): domain Eukaryota; kingdom Metazoa; phylum Chordata; class Lepidosauria; order Squamata; family Scincidae; genus Lerista; species Lerista edwardsae. Next base: position 521,786 of record JAJKFI010000181.1, on the reverse strand, counting down.
CCCTATTTCATATATTTCATATAGGGTTATTTTTGCCTATGTGTAGAACCTTGATTTTTTCCCTATTAAACTTTATCATATTCATTTCAGCTGATTTCATATTCATTTAGTCTTGCCAAACGTAAATAGTAAAAATGTATTTCTCTGAAAAAGTTCAAAGACAAATACAGGTGTGCCCCAGTATCCACTGATTCGGTATCCACGGTTTCAGTTATCCACGGATACCATGGATACTGGGATGCCTATTTAAAAGATAAGGTAAAAGGTAAAGGTTTCCCCACGACCGAATGGTCTAGTCGTGACCGACTGTAGGGGGCGGTGCTCATCTCCGTTGCAAAGCCTGTGAGCCGGCGTTTTTGTCCGATCATGGTGGCCAGCATGATTCTACGCCGTAGCGCACGGAACGCCGTTACCTTCCCACCAAAGTGGTTCCTATTTATCTACTTGCATTTTAGGTGCTTTCGAACTGCTAGGTTGGCAGGAGCTGGGACAAGCAACGGGAGCTCACTCCGTCATGCAGTCTCGAACTCCCAACCTTGCGGTCGAAAGCCCAGCGACAGCGGATTAACTCGCTGCGCCACCACGTCCCATTTAAAAGATAGGGGAACATTAAACAAATCTCTCTTTTTTTAACCTTGTTGCAGCAAAACCACTGATGTTCCCCTATCTTTAAAAAGGCATCTCCAGAATTCAGTTTCAGGTAACCACGTGGGAGTTCGGAATGAAATCTCAGCAGATACCTGGGCATGCCTGTATATAACTATTTTTCAGCCGTGGGATACCAAGGTCATTTTTGGCACCACTCTATGGCGAAACTATTTTCAATAACAGTCAAGACATGAAATTTCTTCTTCTTCTTCTTCTTCTTCTTCTTCTTCTTCTTCTTCTTCTTCTTCTTCTTCTTCTTCTTCTTCTTCTTCTTCTTCTTCTTCTTCTTCTTCTTCTTCTTCTTCTTCTTCTTCTTCTTCTTCTTCTTCTTCTTCTTCTTCTTCTTCTTCTTCTTCTTCTTCTTCTTCTTCTTCTTCTTCTTCTTCTTC
>JAJKFI010000181.1:479794-520649 GCA_029204185.1 Lerista edwardsae | reverse complement strand
TCTTATTATTATTATTATTATTATTATTATTATTATTAAGCATAACTAATATATTATATAATTGATATATTTCATTAATAATAAAAATATATTATATTATTGTAATAATTAATATATTATTATTAATAATAATAATAAACTATATGATATATTTATACTTTATTATTATTTAGAATAATGAAGACCAGTGGCATTTGGGGGCAACATATTCTCACCACCCATGGCTACTCCCCTCTCCACGATGTCCCTCCCCCAGATTCTGTACCCTTGGCAAGCATGATTCTCCTATCAGAGAGAGGTTCCAGCTTTCAGCGTACAGGGAAATTCATCGTCCCCTTTCACTTGCTCTGAGCAGCACCCCCTTTCTAATTGTTGTCCCTGGCCCCAGAGACGCCCCATCTCTTGCCCACCCCGTCACGCTCCCCTCTGATAGCGCCTCCTCTCCTTCCATCTCGCCTGCCTTCCATCTCCTTCTGTCTCCTTTGTTTCTATGGCAACCCCGCCAGCCTAGGCGCAGAGAGAGGATGGCACCAGGAGTCTGGTCCGGTGCCAAGTTTGTGGAGGCTGGGCAGGACTCGGTCGTTTCCCCCCCTCCCCACCCAGCTAGCCTGTTAAAGGCATCGTGTGGCTGCAAGGGTTGGCGCTGATGTTTGGGCCAACTGGCAGCGCACTGGGCATTTTTAACATCCCAAGAGGACCAGGAAGGTGGCCCTCTCGACATCTCAGGTGAACTGCATTCACCATCTCTTATAGTGTGCTGTCCTGGCCACCGGCTTCTGGCTCTGGTTCAGGCCACCAAGGATAGGACAAGGAGTTGCAATGCCATGTCGCATCTCAACCCCAAAAGGGCAGGTTTCATAGATGCCGAGAATCATAGAGTTGGAAGGGACACACAAGGTCATCTAGTCCACCCCTGCCTGTCACAGGAAATCCTCCTAGATAAACATTTAATGGGAACACAGAGAATGTTCAAGAAAGAAGAACTTTTTAGGTTTGGTGCCTGCAGGGAGGGACAATGGGGCTTCCCCTGCAACTGCAAAATGACATGATTTTTTAATTCTCGGGGCACAACCCAGCCCGGTACGTCACTGTGTCAGCACTACGTCACAACCGGTGCCCCCATGTTGGCTAAATGCAGCTTGTGCAAGGCAGTTCTGGGAGGAGGGAGGATCTGGGGGGTGTATTGGAAAAGGCAGGAGATACCCCCAGGAGTGAGGGAATGGTATCAGCAGTGGCCTCTTGTCCATAACAGCCGGGGATTACAGGGTTAAGCCCCCAGGTCTTTGCCTGCAGCAGGAGCACAGCTGCAGGCCGATGAGGGCTCTGGCTAGGAAGGGAGGTTGGCACAGGTGGAGAAGGGTGTGGCTGATGAGCTAGAGCCTGCCCAGGAACAGACACCGATTGGCCTGCCTCAGTATAAAGTTGGAGGCAGGAGCTGCAGTGAGGGACCTGAGTAGGTGCTGGATGGATTGTTAAAGGAAGGGTGATTAGCACCAGGTAGGTGCAGCACCAGGAAGGTGTAGGAAGGAAGGAAAGTGGCGATGGATTGACTGACTGATGGATTGCTGGATGGACTAACTGGAGACTTGGTTATTGGAACTGTGAGTGGGTTCCTGTGGTGCCTTGGTTGGAGAGTTGCTGTATGGCCAGTGGTGTCATCCAAATGATTTAGAAACCGGTACTCACTTTTGATTGGCACTTGTCCAAATGCCAAACAAATAATGATTTAGGCCAGCTCAACTTCTAGAAACCGGTACTTGCGTAGTGGTGCGTAGTGGGTGCATGACATCACTGTGTATGGCTGCCACGCCCCTGGAGCCACCGAGTAGAAGAGGCAGGTGTGGCTTAGGCAAGCTGACTGCCGGTTGTTTTCTGGTGGGGTTTTGTGGTGCCAACTTAGGGTATCTGGAGCTAAGCCGGTGATGAAGGCAGTCTGGAGGAGGCTGGCCAGCCGGTGAATCCAAGCAAAGCTGCTGGAAGAGAGGAGGCCCAGTGGGTGACTGAACCCCCTCCATCTTGCCCAGTGGTGTCATCTAAATGATTTAAGAACAGGTACTCACTTTTGATTGGCACGTGTCGGGACCCGCCCACCGGAAGTGACGTCATAAGCCGGAAGTGACGTCGTGGCAGGAAGGGACATGAAAAAAGCCCTTTTTGAGGCCTCAGACCATTTTAAACTGACCCAACAGTTGCAACAGTATTCCACAGCACCCCCAGAACATGTGAAGGAGGCCTGGCATCATGTTAAAACCCCAGAGCAGCTCATTTTTCAGTGGCAAAGAAAGGAAAGTCTCCGCTCACTGCCTGCCTGGCTCTGAGAACATGCAGGCAACTGAAACATGCAGGAAATTCAAACGTTGCAGGGGGCGGAGTTGACGAGTGGGCGGGCGAATGGGCGGGGCCAGCTGTAATCCTAGAAACCGGTACTCGCGTACCCCCGCGTACCCCCTGCATGACATCACTGCTCTTGCCTATCTCCGAGGCTGCTCTGGAGGGGAAACTAGTCAGCCTAGTGTGGGCATCTGGGCCCTTGGGGAGGCCCAGCAGCGAGAATTTGGCAGAACAGGGGGTGAGCAGTGGTTGGGTGCTTCCTCAGACCTGCGGCTGTGATTTCATGGTCGCAGATCCAAGGAAGCCAGCGGGGAGGCTGGTGCCTCCTCTGGTGCAAGGCACATTCACGGAGGCTCCTGCTGCCTCCCAAGTGGCTCTGGATACAGCACAGGCAGGCAGGCAGGCCTGTTCCAGCACTACGTAGGATTGCGCCCTCAGTGATGCCATTTGTGTGACCCCTTTATTGATTGATTTGCTTGACTGACAGGGGCGGAATTGCAACTTACTTGCGCCTCTGCCCTCGTAATCCACTATGCAGAGACCTGAAGGTTGCAAGGACCTTCCAGATGCCACCTGTGACCAGCACTGAGCCCTTTAAAAGGGCTGGCACCAGCGCCATGTTTAAGGGGTCCCTGCTGCTCGCAGGTGCCATTCGGAAGCTCCCTGCAGCCTCTGGAAGGGCTCTGCAGCATTCAGAGATCTTCTGCCAGGGATCTTCAGAGATTCTGCTGGCTTCCTGAGGGTCTCTGCTGGATTCTTCTGATGGCAGATTAGGTACCCCTTGCACCTAACCCCGTTGATCGAATTGGATCATTGGTTCATTATGTAAGAATTTGCTATCAATGAGGATTCTAGGAACCTAACCCTAGTGGATACTGACTGATTGTATTTGAGGGACGACCTCCTCCCATGGTGCTGCTGCTAAACTTGCTGACCGGAAGGTTGGGAGTTCAAGACCATGCAACAGAGTGAGCTCCCGTCGCTTGTCCCAGCTCCTGCCAACCTAGCAGTTTGAAAGCAAGTAAAAATGTGAGTAGATAAATAGGTACCACTTCGGTGGGAAAGTAACCAGTGGTGTCATTCAAATGATTTAGGAACAGGAGCTCACTTTTGATTGGCACTTGTCGGGAACCCGGAACCAGCCACGGGGCCCGTTAGGATCCGTTCTGGTCCGTTCCCCCTGAATGACATCACTGCCTTTAACCCTCTGAGTGCCGGCCAACCAAGAAGAACAGCTCTTTGCAGAGGAATTGGGAGGGGGGAGGAAGGAGAGTGAAGTGGGCAGAGTCAGCCCTAATTTTAACTAGTGGAACTGAGTTCCCCCATGTTCCCCCTGCATGACATCACTGTCCCTGACCCCGAGAGTGGTCCAAATGTGCTTTATGGTAGCCCTTGTGCCAGCCAAACTTTGCTGGCCTAACTGTGCCAGTCTAACTCCAGGTTAGGATTGCACTCTAAGTCAAGAAATTTGGGGGGGGGGGAAATCACCCCCAAAACCCACCCCTAATAAATTAGACTCAATTTAATCTGCAAAGGGAAATTCCCCTCCGAGTGCATCTGCATCCTGTCTGTCGAGGACCACAGGCAGGAACAATGACTCTCCCTATTCCCACATCCCTGCATCCCTTCTTTTTGTTGCCTGGAGAGGACTTAGTCTCCTGGTCACATTAACCTCACATGATGCTTTAGCAAGGGGGAGATTAACCCAGGCAAGAAGAATCCCCTGAATGCCTGTTACATTGAGAAGTCGTTTGGATGTCGAGGAGCTGCTCTTTTGTAGACTGTTCCCAGCTGCCAGGAAAAAGGAATCCCTGCGTGCCCCTCCCTGCAACAGCCAGCCCACACCTTCGTCCTCTATCCAAAGAAAAGGCCTCTTTCACCACCCCACCTCAAGTGGAATTAGCCAAAGAGTGCTGGCTTATTCCTCCTTTTTCCTGCCTTTGACTGGCAGGAGAACAAACTTCTTAGGATTCTTGACCGGCTTTTGCTTGAGCCTGAGAACAGTTGCCCTGCTTTTTGGCCCTGCTTGCAGAGGCGGATCTAAGGGGGGGGGCAAATCTGTAAGTTTTGCAAGAAGCCTTACCTTGCAGTGGAAAACACTCCTCTCCTGCACTGTTCTAGCCAATCCTCACAGGGAACAGCAACATCTTGGCGTTGCTTACTGGCTACAGCAGCAAGGGAAAGGAGGGATGTACATGACAGGGTAAGGCTTCTTGCAACACTTACAGATTTGCCCCCCCTTTAGATCCGCCTCTGCCTGCTTGCAGCCTGGTGGTTGACTGGTGACGATGGGGGCAGGGGGTGTACATTGCCCAGGGTACCACTCCTTCGGGGGGGGGGTGTCAGAAGGCCGCCTGGAGGGCTTACGCTTTCCCAGTTTTCCACCTTATGTCTTGGCCTTATGTCTGACTTCTTGGCACAGAATTCAGCAGGGCCAAACTTAGAGCACAATCCTAATCTGGAGTTTGGCTGGCACAGTTAAGCCAGCAAGGTTTGGCTGGCACAAGGGACACCGTAAAGTATGTTTGGACCACTCTCCAGGTCAGAGAGTCCAGCTCACAGATATCCTCCCCGACTCCAAAAGTAGTCCAAATTCACTTTACGGTGGCCCTTGTGCCCGCCAAACTTTGCTGGCCTAACTCCAGGTTAGGATTATGCCCTTAGGGTCTGCAGGGCCCAGCTGGAAACATAAGAACTTATACCATACAATACACAAGACCAGGACCAGGGGACACCCACGCAAGTTGAGAGTCAGGAGAGTTAGAACAAACAAAAGAAAATATTTCTTCACCCAGCATGTAATTAGTCTGTGGAACTCCCTGCCACAAGATGTGGTGGTAATCTCTGGCCTAGATGCCTTTAAGAGGGGATTGGACAGATTTCTAGAAGAAAAGTCCATCGCAGGTTGCAAGCTATGATGAGCAGTGATGTCATTCAAGGGGAGTGGACCAGAACGGGCGTTCTGGATCCTAACGGGCTCCATGGCTGGTTCCGGGTTCCCGACAAGTGCCAATCAAAAGTGAGTTCCTGTTCCTAAATCATTTGAATGACACCACTGATGATGAGTATGTCCAGTCTTAGATGAGCTGGTTGCTCATCATGAGGGCTGAGTAGGAAGAGCCTCAGTGGATCTAGTCCAGCTTCCAGTGGATCTAGTCCACCAGATGCCGCCAAGAGCACACAAAACTACAAGTTCCCCCAAATTCTCTTGCCACTCCCTTGCACCTGGCATTCTGTGGTAGCCTACTTCTAAAACCAGCAGGTTGTACCATCATGGCTTAGGACTTTGTCCAATCCTGTTTTGGCATCTTCAGATGCCATCAACATATCCTGTGGCAAGGATTTTGGCAGATTAAAATGCAATAGAGCAGTGTTATTCAAACTGTGGGTCAGGACCCACTTGGTGGGTTGCAACTTGATGTCAGGTGGGTCGCGGAAAGCTGGGAGCAGCCATCTTGGAAACTGCAGACCTGACTCTTGCCATAGTATCTTCCTTTTGTGAGTGTTGACAGTTTTAATTTTCAAGTGACTTTTTTTTGAAATTTTGTTTTTAGTTTCAGTGCTTTTCCATCATATTTTGTCCTTATCTTGCTTTCTGCCTGGTTGTGCAATTGCTGCAGTTCAGGAATGCCAGTTTGCATACTAGGAGAGTCATTTGATTACATCACTACCAGCTATGACATCACTTCCAGGTTAATGACATTACTTCCGATGGTTCCCAACATGAGTACCATTCGAAAACGTGGGTCTCAGGCTAAAACTTTTGAGGACCACTTCAAAAGAGCACCTTTGGGAATAGGTGGGACACCAAAAAAAAGTCTCACCAATTTTCCTGAAAAAAAATTTTCTGTTGAAAGTGGAGAGACAAAAGGATTTCTCTGCATTTTTTCCCCAAAGTTTTAGGGTCACCCACTTTTTTATACCTGGAGGCTAAGAATCCATGTTTCAGGAAATGTAGGCACTGGAATTGTTTGCAGGGAATCCCTCTCCCCACTGTGATAAAAAAAATGAAACTTTGGCATATTATATATAGTTGGGGACTATGGAATCAACTTGGTTTGCAGTTACAGGTAAATGCCTGCAATGGTGTCATCTAAATGATTTAAGAACAGGTACTCACTTTTGATTGGCACGTGTTGGGACCCGCCCACCGGAAGTGACGTCATAAGCCAGAAGTGATGTCGTGGCAGGAAGGGACATGAAAAACGCCCTTTTTGAGGCCTCAGATGATTTTAAACTGACCCAACAGTTGTAACAGTATTCCACAGCACCCCCAGAACATGTGAAGGAGGCCTGGCATCATGTTAAAACCCCAGAGCAACTCATTTTTCAGTGGCAAGGAAAGGCAAGTCTCCGCTCGCTGCCTGCCTGCCTGCCTGGCTCTGAGAACATGCAGGCAACTCAAACATGCAGGAAATTCAAACGTTGCAGAGGGCGGAGTCGACGAGTGGGCGGGCGAGTGGGCGGGGCCAGCTGTAATCCTAGAAACCGGTACTCGCGTACCCCCGTGTACCCCCTGCATGACATCACTGAATACCTGTAATCAGCTGTGGAACACAACGATGCTCTAAGGCATCTTTCAATTGCAGAAAGCTTCCAAAACTTCGTAAAGTGAGAAATATTTGCATGACTTCCTCACATTCTGGAGGGGAATGCTGCTGCGTTTATTCGCTCAGGAACATAATCCTAGTCATGCCTGCTCTAAAGTAAGTCCCATTGAGTTGACTGGGGCTTACTCCCAGGTAAGTGTGCATAGGATTGCAGCCCGGGTCCTTAGTTATTGGAAACCTACGTTTCCAGCAATGTGCGGGTTTCTCAAAGCAGGGCAATGTTCCTGGGGCAGCGCACCCCTATTTATGTACTTCTTGCCTCCCTAGTTATGCCATTGGGGTGAGCCAATATTCACAGGGTATTCAAGGAGACACCCCTTGAGGATTCTAAGATACCCTCTCAAGGTATGGTAGCTGGGGCAATGCCCCCCTCATTTATGTCACAGGTGTAAGCTGATGTTTTCAATCAATCAATCAACAGGTACTTATATACCGCTTTTCAACACAAAGTTCACAAAGCGGTTTACAGGCAAATAGTAATAATAATAACGTTAAATGGTTCCCTGTCCCAAAGGGCTCACAATCTAAAAAAAAAAAAAAGGCAGACCGCCAGCAACAGCCACTAGAAAGACTGTGCAGGGGTGAAGAGGGACAGTTACTCTCCCCCTGCTAAATATAAGAGGAATGTTTTCAGGGAGGTCAAAAAGGAACCCCCGGGAAAAAGCTAGGCCTGTAACTGGGCCTGCTAACTGTTAACCCCTGCCAACTGGGCAAGAGGCACTTTTTCATGTGGTGTCCTCTTATATTTAGCAGGGGGAGAGTAATTGTCCCTCTTCACCCCAGCACAGTGTCTTTCTCGTGGCTGTTGCTGGTGGTGTTCTCCATTCTTCTAGATCGTGAGCCCTTTTGGGACAGGGTACCATTTAACTTTAATGTTATTATTTGCCTGTAAACCGGTTTGTGAACTTTGTGTTGAAAAGCGGTATATAAATACTAGTGATTGATTGATTGATTGATTGATTGTATATTCAGTAAAAAAAAATGGTGGAAGGATTTTCTTGAGTGAGGCCAATTTTTTTATGATTTAGATACGGTTCTATAAGTACTATAGATCTATAAGGATCTATAGGGATGTGGTGGAGCTGCAGGTTAAACCGCTGAGCTGCTGACCCAAAGGCTGGCAGTTTAAGACCACGTGATGGCATGAGCTCCCGTTGCTTGTCCCAGCTCCTGCCAACCTAGCAGTTCGAAAGCACATTAATTGCGAGTAGATAAATAGGGACCACTTCGGTGGGAAGGTAATGGCATTCTGTGCGCTACGGCGTAGAGTCTTGCCGGCCACATGACCACGAAAACTGTCCTCGGACAAACGCCGGCTCTTCAGCTTAGAACCGGAGATGAGCATCACCCCCTACAGTCGGTCACGACTAGACCGTTCCGGGGGGACGGGACATTTTACTGTAAAGGTTTATATTGTAAGTACAATGGACAGTTCTAAAAACCAGACACATGCTCCAATTGCTCTAACTGGGCAAGAGGCACTTTTTCCAGTGGTGTTCCTCTTATATTTAGCAGGGGGAGAGTAATTGTCCCTCATCACCCCTGCGCAGTCTTTTTGGTGGCTGTTGCTGGCGGGCTGCCTTTTTTTTTTTTAAGATTGTGAGTCCTTTTGGGACAGGGAACGATTTAACTTTATTATTACTATTTGCCTGTAAACCGCTTTGTGAACTTTGTGTTGAAAAGCGGTATATAAGTACCTGTTGACTGACTGACTGACTGTTTCAGGTATATGGAAATCTTGAAAATTTTTTCAGAAATGTATTTCTCTGCTTGGAGGTTCCCTGAAAATGTTGCAAACATGCAACTTTAAAAGTGTTGTGCAAACGCGCCTACAAAGGGAGTCGGTGATGACAGCATCTGACTGGGGAGGGCAAGCAATGTGGGGGGGGGGAGGCCAGAAGGGAGGGCTTGATAAAGCAACTCCAGAGAGAGTATGAGAGTGGGGGGGGGCTTGTTTGGAGGTATGCTACAAGGGAACACACAATGCACCAGATTCATCTCGCAGGCAACAGACATCCCGGCCTGTACTTTTCAGCTCAACAAGGGTTTCTATGGCAGCGGAGGAAGCAGCCAATCCGGGGAGATGGACGCTGGTGCCCCCTGCCCTGTTTGGCATTTGCGTCGAGGGGCATCTGTGCCAGATGGGTGACCGGGCAGACCCACTAATCAAGTGGACGACAGCAGTCCACTGTCTGTCTGGGGAGGGGGGCGGGTGGGAGGCAAGGAAATTAACCAAGTTAACGCGCCAGACTATTGTCTGGCTCATTGCGCGCCGCCTTCCCAAAGGTGCCTCCAGAGCCATCGTGGGCGCTCTTTTGTCTTTGTGCAAATCTGCTGTGCGGGCCCGAGCCTTGCTCTCCGCAGTCGGAACAACAAGGGCTTTTACCTAGTTTGGGGCGAGCAGCCTCGACCCAGGTGGCAACCCAGGCCACCCCACCTGCCCTGAGACACTCCTGTCCCAAAATCTCAGGACTAGTATAAAAAAAAATCCTGCCCTGAAAAGAAATCAGTCTGTGGAACTCCTTGCCACAGGGGGTGGTAGCAGGACCTGAAGGAACTCAAAAGGAGAGATAATGAAGGGCAGGTGTTTGTTTTCCCTTCCAAATATTCAAGGGGAGGCACAATCCCTATCAGAACCACAAAGGAGGCGGGAATTAAAGCACTGTTATGCCAGAAACACCTGCTGGGTCTCCCTGAGGCCCCTGCTGCCCACTCTAGGCTGGCTAGTTTCCCCTTCAAACAGTTCTGTTGCAGCAGTGGAGCAAACACAACTAGGCCTCACCTTCTCAGCAAGCCAGGTCCAGTTATCCACAAGCCAGTCCAAGGTCAGCAAGCCACGTCAGTCCAGGTCCAGGTTACACCAAGCCAAATCAGAATCCAGAAAGCAGTCAGTTGGTCAAGCCAGTAAATCAGTCCAGTCTCTTCTACCAGAGTCTCTCCTACTACACACCCACCCCTTCTCCTTCCTCCAGGTGCTCCTTATAGCCTAGCTTGGAGCCTCTGAGTGGCTGCAGCTGTGCAGCCCAGCCCCAGCTACCTCCCCGGTGTTGATCCTGTCTGTACTTAGCTCCCTGGTGTTGATCCTGTCTATACTTAGCCCAAGGGTCACTGTTGGCACCATCTCCTGCCTCCTCGAGGGGGTATTCTGTATTTTTACTACAAGCACCCCTAAAACTGATCCCACAGCACACACACACACACACACACGTGCTATTTTAAGCAGAGAACCCAGAAATTAAGCAGCCAAAATTTGTGCTACTCCTAACATGTGCCTGCAAGCACCCCTGGGAGAAGGTGGTCCTTAGGGCGGCCTGGGGACAGGCTCCTTGGAGGGACTCTCAGCCCAATCCTGAGGAAGGCCGACATAACAGGGCTGTATCCTAAAGCCCAGCAGGAGGCAGCAGCAGCCAAGTGCAGGGCAAGGGGAGGTTTTCCCCTTGCACCCGTGTAAGCCCCCGTCAACCCTATGGGCCTGCTTGGATCTGCGCCTGCTGTTTTGCAGGCGCAGAGGAACGTGGACAGGAGCGGCCCGAATCGGGACAGGCTTGAGGATATGGCACAATGACCGTCCTGCATTGCCACCCCCCGTCGCCGCCCAGTTACGCCCCCAGTACGCCTCTGGAATGCCCTCATGGAGGCTCTACTGGCGACCAAGCGCCGCCGACGTTCGACTGGCGCAAGGCCGACGCGGCTGCTTGAGCTGGTCCAGTGCTGTCCTGCCGACGCTGATGCTCTTGACAGCACGTTTGCCACAGCGTTCGGACCAGACATGTCATGTAGCGGGTACGCGGGGGTACGCAAGTACCTGTTCCTAGGATTAGGGCTGGCCCCGCCCACTCGTCGACTCCATCGGCGCTCCGCTCCGCCCCCTGCACGTTCTCAGAGCCAGGCAGGCAGGCAGGCAGCGGAGCGAGGGAGACCGACGGCAGCAGCAGCCTGAGCAGGTAGGCTGCCTGGGGCTCCCTCCCGAGGAGGTGCGGTGGTTCCTGGGGGGGGGAATCGGTAGCCCGCATGGCGGCCCTGGGGAAGGCCCAGGACTCCCGGGCCTTCTCCCGGGCCGCTGCATGGCCTACTGAGGAGGTGCGGCGGTTCCTGGGGGCGGTTCCTGGGTTCCAGCTATGACCTCACTCCCGGTGGGCGGGCCCCGACACAAGTGCCCATCAAAAGTGAGTACCTGTTGCTAAATCATTTAAATGCCATTACTGGTTCGGACGGTGCAAGAACGTAGCACCGGCGCAACGGGGGGTATAGGATTGCGGCCAACACATCAGCCCCCTCACTCCGTCTTTCACTGGGTCATCTCATGAGCACCACCCCAAGGAGGAGAACTTCCACCTCTCCACTCTGGCACAGATGGGGCAGGGGCTGCATTCAGCCCACCAACCAAGACCAGTGGGTAGCAGTACAGTGGCCTGCAGGACCCCCACACATCTTGATAAATTATAAGAGTTTACATCAATTTTTCCCCAGGGCCGATAAAATGGCACATATCCTGGTTGCCCGGACGTTTTGCCTTTGTTCAGTCTGGGTGTAATGAGCCTTTGCTGCTCCTAAATGTCTAGATAAGTCAATATTTTATGGCAGCAAGAACACAGGTGGAGTGAAAATGCAACCACTGGAAAAAAAGCGGTCCCTTGACTTTCTGGGATACTCCCAACGTTGCATGAACGCAACGTTTGTATTGGTAGCTGATAACAGGTTATTCTCTTTATCGAAAAGGTTTTAAGCTGCTGAAGTAGACCCAGACCTAGAACAAAATGCACTGTTTTCAACTATAATTTTATGGGGGGGTTGCCAGGCATGGCAAAAAAAAAAAAACCCACCCTGATTGGGCCCAGTCATTTTGGGCCCAATCCTACCCAACTTTCCACTGCCAATGCAGTTGCAATGCAGCCCCAAACATTCCTTTACGTTGAGAGACCCCCGTGACTGCCCCCCCCACTCCAGCACACACCTTGTTGACGTGGCTGTCTCGGTGCTCAAATATTGGATAGGATTGGACCCTTTGCCTCATTTTTTTTTCCTTTGAAAGCATGGCTCTAAAAAAAAATCAAGTGAAAAGAAGAAGAAGAAGCTTTATTGTGTAACCATAGGTCATTACAAGCAATTAAGAAACAAGCATTACAAGCAATTAAGAAACAACAGAAAACAAATATAAAATAAAATTAAAATATAAAATACGTTCAATTTAAACAAAACAAAGTTGCATATATTGTAACCTAATTTTCTGCACCGCAACAGCAAATCTAGCTATATTAATAGTAATTTCACTATAAACATCTGCTAACAGTAGAGAGACCTACCTGTTCAAGATGAGGTCTATCTTGTAAGTAAGGGGACAAAAAAATTTTCCTAGGCAGATTGTAAAGAGGGCACAATAGAAGGTAGTGTAAAATATCTTCAACTTCATTTGCCCCACATATGCACAATCTATTTGCAAAGGGGATATTTTCATATCTCCCTGTGATGACAGCGGATTGCTCGCACTGGAAACGGAGGGCTGTAAAGGCCCTACGTAGGGGGTAACACGTGAGATTGACAAAATATTTACCCAACCCACAAGACGATTTATACAAAGTGACTTTTCAAGTGAAAAGTTAACCCTTCAAACTGTTCACAAGCCAAAACTCAGTTGTTGTTTTCTCAAGGATCCTAAGTATCTGAAATTGTCAAAGCGATTCACATTTATGTTGCGTCTGTGCACCTAAAGGAAGAAGAAATGGGTTGGATCAGAGTTTCATAAACTGTGGCTCAGGTGGGTCACGATCTGAGGTCAGGTGGGTCGCAGAAAGCTGGGAGCAGCCACCTTGTAGGCCTTACTCTTACTATATTCATTTTGCGAGTGTTTGCGGTTTGAATTTTCAGGTGAGGGGTTTTGTTTTTTTTAATTTTGCTTTTTAGTTCTGTTCTTTTCCATCATACTTTGTCCTGAACTTGCTTTCTGCCAGGGATGTCTCATGGTTATGCCGTTGCTGCAGTCCAAGAATGCCAGTTTGTATTTCAGGAGTGTCATTTTATTATGTCTCAATGACGACACTTCCTGCTTGATGATGTCAATTCTGGCTATGACATCACTTCCATGTTAATGACATCACTTCCGGTGGGTCTCGACACATAAGAACATAAGAAGAGCCCTGCTGGATCAGGCCAAAGGCCCACCTAGTCCAGCTTCCTGTATCTCACAGCGGCCCACCAGGTGCCCCAGGGAGGCACAAGACAACAAGATGCTTGCATCCTGTGGCCACTCCCTTGCACCCAGTACTCTGAAGTAGCCCACCACCTTTGTAAGGAGGTTGCACAATCCATCATTGCCTATAGCCCACGATGGACCTTTCCTCCAGAAATCCGTCCCATCCCCTCTTAAAGGCATCAAGACCAGATGCCATCACCACCTCCTGTGGCAAAGAGTTCCACAGATTAACTACCCGCTGGGTAAAAAAGTACTTCCTTTTATCTGTTTTAACTCTCCCAACCCTCAGTTTTAGCGGATGCCCCCTGGTTCTGGTGTTTTGAGAGAGGGAAAAGAGCATCCCTCTATCGACTCTACCCCTTCCATGCATAATTTTGTATGTCTCAATCATGTCCCCCCTCAGGCGCCTTTTTTCTAGACTGAAGAGCCCCAAATGCTGCAGTCTTTCTTCATAAGGGAGAAATGACACAAATGCCATTTTTTAAAAAATGGGTTCTCCTGATCCAAAAAACGTTTGAGAGCCACTGGGTTGGATAAAACCACTGCACATATTTGTCTGTCTCCGACTGTGAATGTTCTTGGGGTTCTGTGCAAAAAGCTTGCCTTGTTGTTGGTCTTTGACATGCTCCAACCCCAACACAGGAGCGAGAGTGAGTGTGTGGCCCTGACTTGGGGGCACCTCTGGTGTCAAGGGCTAGCTGAGAGGAGAAGGAAGCCCTCTTGCAGGAAAAAACAGGCAAAATGCCCGTTGCAGAGTCTGCCACAGTGGGGGTCTTTTCAGGTTGGAATCGAGGGCCTGGCCTGAAGCCTCTCTGGTGCTCAGTTCAGAGCCCGATTTGGGCAAGGGAGAGCTGACCACCGTGGAAAGCTGTATTGGAAAGGCAGGAGATACCCCGAGGAGACAGGGAATGGTATCAGCAATGGCCCCTTGTCCAGGTAAACCAGGGATTATGGGGTTAATCCCAGAACTCCTGCAGCAGGAACACAGCTGCAGGCTGATGAGGGCCCTGGCTAGGAAGGGATTAGCACAGGTGGAGAAGGCTGTGGCTGATGGGCTAGAGTCTGCCCAGCAACAGACCTGCCTCAATATAAAGTTGGAGGCAGGAGCTGCAGTATGTTAGCACCAGGTGGGTGCTGGACGAGAAGCACCAGGTAACTGCTGGATGGACAGATGGATCATTGAAGGGTGATTAGCACCGGGCAGGTGTAGGAAGGAAGGAAGGTGGCTGAGCAGATTGACCGATGGAGTGCTGCCTGCCTGAAGGACTGTTGGATGGACTGATGGATTGTTGGACTGGATGAAAGAAGGACTGGATAAGGTAAGGCTATTGTGGGGAGTAACTGTGGGGAACTCTTGTATGGCTGCCACGCCCCTGGAGCCACCAAGTGGGGGAGGCAGTTGTGGCTTAGGCAAGCTGACTGCCTATTGTTTGGTGGTGGGGTTTTGTGGTGCCAAGTTAGGGTATCTGGAGCTAAGCCGGTGATGAGGGCAGTCTGGAGGAGGCTGGCCTGCCGGTGATCCCAAGCAAAGCTGCTAGAAGAGAGGAGACCCAGTGGGTGACTGAACCCCCTCCCTCTTGCCTATCTCTGAGGCTGCTCTGGAGGGGAAACTAGTCAGCCTAGTGTGGGCATCGGGGCCCTTGGGGGGGGGCAGCAGGGAATTGGGCAGAACAGGGAAACAGCCCCGCAGTGGTGCTTGGAATCTATCGGCTGCGAGGGCCTCTGCTGGCCAGTATGAGAACTGCAGCCCATCTGGGAGTGGGGGAAGGAGTTTGGCCAAACAGGGCTGGCTGTGCTGGCTGGTGCCAGTTACAAGCTCCAGGGGTGCTGGTCAGTTTCACATTGACCAGGAGGGGCCAAGGGGGTGGGGTAGACTCGCTTTCACTTCTCGGTAAGGGATGCCGGCCACCGGAGTTCTGTAGTAGGACTCAGAGTCCTGCAGTTCCTCCCCACGTTCTACGTGGGGCTGCCTCTGAAGGTGGTCCGGAAATTGCAACTATTGCAGAACGTGGCTGCTCGGGTGGTTGCTGGGGCGCATCGGTTTGACTCTGTCGAGCCGCTGCTTCGGCGACTACACTGGCTGCCGGTTCCCTTCCGGGCCCGATTCAAGGTGCTAGTTTTGACCTTTAAAGCCCTTTACGGCTCGGACCCGGACTTTTTGAGGGACCGCCTCCTCCCATATAATCCCGCCCATACTCTGAGGTCATCTGGGGGGGCTTTTAACTGTGCCGCCACCAGGAGAGGTGAGAGGGGTGGCGACCAGGGATAGGGCCTTCTCGGCGGTGGCCCCCCGACTTTGGAATACCCTCCCCTTAGAGTTGAGAATGGCTCCCTCTTTGGTGGTATTTCGGCGTGGGCTGAAGACCTTTTTGTTTCAGCAGGCTTTTAGTTGCTGGCTGGTTTTTGCATCCTTTTTTGACACTCTTTTTGTATATGTGATGATGATCCACGGAGTTTGGCTGTTTTAAATTTTAATTGTTTTAATATTGTTTTAACTATTGTTTTTTAACTATCTCACACAATGATTTTACTGTATTTTAATTGTTGTAAGCCGCCTTGAGTGCCTTCGAGCAGAAAGGCAGGGTATTAATTAATTAATTAATAATATAATAGGAAGCGACACAAGCCGATGCCAGTTTTCTGCATTTCCCCAGCCCTGCCCCACCCAGACTCCTTTTCCCCCTCCACTCTTCGTACTCAGCTGGAGCAAACGAGGCTCGGCTGCAGTTCTGATGTGGTTTGGGCAAAATTGGCATCACTCTCAGAGTCGCCAGAATCGCTCCATTGAGCCTCCGTGGACAGAGTCCGACTTTCTGAGTGGATGGACACGATCTGGTTGTCAGCTTCCCTGCTGGGACGTTGTGGTGCAAACTGCTATTGCTGTCGGTGCTGTTATCCAAACTACGTGAACCGCAGCCTTTTGACTGGAACTGATTAAGGGCACCATCCTAACCTGGAGTTAGGCCGGCACAAGTTAAGCCAGCAGAGCTTGGCTGGCACCAGGGCCACCGTAAAGCGCATTTGGACCACTCTCGGAGCCAGGGAGGATGGCGCACGTCTGTGTGGTGGCCTCTCTGACTCCGAGAGTGGTCCAAGCATGCTTTATGGTGTCCCTCTTGTAGGCCAATCTTTGCTGGCCTAATCTGTGCTGGGCTAACCAGGTTAGGATTGTGCTGTAATTGATACCAGTCTCGGCCTGAGACCCAAGTATCAACTAGGTATGGGTGTAATATGTATGCTGTTCCCCAAAGTGCCGGTTTTTTGTTTTTTGTTTTGCAGATTTGATGGTGTTATTTCAGAAAGCGGCAGTTGCTTAAAATGAGTCACAAAACGTTTTGAAATGGTTCCATGTGCCCTGATGACAACGGGGACCACTTTGGTGTGTGATTTCAATGGCCAGGTCTTGATATATTTTTTTTCCTAGTTCTTTTTCATCAACTGGCCTTTCCAAGAATTGCAGCATCAATTATCCAGACATTTTAATTCCTGTGGGCTCTGTGCTGTTCAGGGGCTCCTCAAGGTGTTTTGGAGTGGCACCAAGGAGCTTTGATCTTTGCCTGCCACCCCATTTCAAGACCACAAGATCCCTGCGTCCTGTTGCCCCTGCCTTGCCTCTGGCATTCTTCTAGAACCAGGAGGCTGCACAGACCTATCATGGCTTGGAACCTGTGATGGGTGTTTCCTCCCTCAATCTTTCCAATCCCCTTTTCAAGGCAAGGGCTAATGCCCTTGAATGATTGCTACGTATGCTAATGATGATGATGAACGTAGCTAATGAAAGCGTAGCCCAGTGCAGAGAGCAAAATGTTGCCCTGCAAGTGACATCACAACAGGAAGTGACATCATAGTTGTAGTTGCTTTTTCTCTGGTTTTTTTTTTTTTGGCCTTAATGTTTCATAGAGCAAAGATATCACACTCCGGTTTGTTTCATTGCATTCTGCATTACATTACCTTTCTAATGATCTATAACATGATGGTGTTATTCATACATATCAAGGTTTTCACAATTTTGGCCACAAGTGCCAAGCTCAGTTTCGTTGCCCCCCCTAAAGCTTGTTACCCGCTGCAATTGCACCCTTTGCACTTGTTTAACTATGTCCCTGCTCCCCCATCATTGCCAGCTAGGGTGGGCACCTAAAGACACTCAACAGGGAATATCCCATGGTTCCCATCTCCCTCTGCCTTCTCTCCCTTGTCTGTAAACAAGTGTACAGAGATGGAGGAAGAGGATGTCTTGAAACACACTCCCCCAGTACAACCATCTGTGAAACTGGTTGGGAACATGAGCCAGAAGGCAGCAGGATTTCTCCCTCCCTCACATAGCCCCACCCTCCTTCTCCAAGAAATAGCTGCCTGAGAGTAGAATAAGAACGCAATCCTAACCTGGAGTTAGGCTGGCACATGGGCCACTGTACTGTAAAGTGTGTTTGGCCCATTCTTGGCGTCAGAGAGGCCAGCACACAGACATGCGCCATCCTCCCTGACTCCGAGAGTGGCCCAAGCACGCTTTATGGTGCCCCTGGTGCCAGCCAAACTTTGCTGGCTTAATTGTGCCGGCCAAACTCCAGGTTAGGAGTGCGCTCTAAGTATCTTTGTTTTTATGGCAGGGATGGAGAAAGAAAGCCCCAAAACTCTAGGTCTAAGAGGGGGTGTTTTTAAGTGGACTGGGGGGGGGGTTCCTCAGTTATCCCAGCATTGGTGAAATTAGCTCCCTGTCATGGGGGGGGGGGAGGAAACTGGGAAAGGGATCCCCACTTGTCACGATCTTGATTCCCACTTCAAAAGTTGGTCTCCTTGACTTTTGTCACTGTTTGTAGTTGAACTGAAGCTCACTGGGAATTTTCAAGCAAATGCTCTTGATTGGATATTTTTGCTTGCACACACAAAAAATCTAATTTTTCTAAAATTCTAATCTAATTTGATATTTATTTCTTTTCTAAAATGGCCCCAAAGAAGGGTGGGGGCAGAGGTTTCTTGTCCTCCAAATGATGTCATATTTCCATGTTTCAAAGCACTCGACACTTCTAAGCAGAATTAATAAAATGCTGGATTTTTGGAAAAAAAAATAATTCAAAAGAGGGAAGTTTAGTTATCAATTTGGCGAGCTGCTTCTTAAACTTGTCCTGCCATTGATCAACAAATATATTGTATTTTTAAAAAATAAAATAGCACACCTGGAAGAAATTTCAGCCAAAAATTAAAAAAAAGTCAGGAAAATGCATGAAATTCAGAAAAAAAATCGAGTTCTAAATTATTTGAAGAACAAAGATGTGCTGGAATTATTCCTACTATATGTGTTGATGATTGATATTTTGGTTAGGGATTGGATCAAGGGGATGGAATGATAATGAGAGGGCAGAGTCAAGATTGTGTTCCAATTTGCTTCTGCCTGTGTCCTTAAAATAGCATTTTTTTAAAAAAAAAATTGAGCATGATATCTGATTTTGAATGAAATTACTCATGACTCCAGGCAGGTCAGAAATTAAGAGTGCAACACGGCAAGAAAGAGCAGTTTTGTGCAGTTTTTTTGGGGGGGGGGGATAATATATTCCAAAACAAAATACCATCAAGAAGAAAATACTGGCTGCAGTTATAGATTTATGTTTTTACCCATTTGCTTCTGATTCATATTCCTGTATCACACTGCATTTTTTTTCTAAGTTTCTCAATGAGGTGATTTTTCCCCCCACCTTTTCTCAGCATTTGTTGTTGTTCAGTCGCTAAGTCATGTCCGACTCTTCGACTCTTCGCGACCCCCTGGACCGCAGCACGCCAGGCCTCCCTGTCCTCCACTAGCTTCCGGAGTTCGCCCAATTTCATGCTCATCGCTTCGGTGACACTCTCTAACCATCTCCTCCTCTGCCGCCCCCTTCTCCTTTTGCCTTCCATCTTTCCCAGCATGAGGGTCTTTTCTAAAGAGTCCTCTCTTCTCATGAGGTGGCCAAAGTATTGGAGCTTCAGCTTCAGGATTTGTCCTTCCAGGGAGCAATCGGGCTGGACTTCCTGTAAGATGGACCGATTGGACCTCCTTGCAGTCCAGGGGACTCTCAAGAGTCTTCTCCAGCAATTCTCAGCATTACCCTAAACTAAAATGTGATAAAAATGTGAATTCCTTGTCCATTGCCTCGGTTGTCTTCTTGGTAGAAATGCTGGATGCAAATGTTAATAATAATAATAATAATAATAATAATAATAATAATAATAATAATAATATAAAATTATATAAAATAATAATAATAAAATTATTATTATTATTATTATTATTATTATAGTCATCCTGCATCAAATGATTCTTTTTTTTAAAGAAAAAAATGTTTGCCTTAAAAAAAATAAAATCTGTCACCTCGGCTGACTAGGTTTATTCCACCACCACAGCTTCCCCAAAATGTCAGGGGGCGGAGAGACGAACCCACAGCAAAGTTGAGGAGGGAAATTGACCAGAGAGGCCACAAGTGAAATGCGCGCAGGGAAGAAATTGACCGACGCCGAGCCCTTTTGCGCGCACCGCGGAAAACGAAGAGACGTTTGAAAAAGGGAGTGCGTTTGGGTGCTTTTTTTCCGCGCGACAAACAAGGAACAGGCGAGGGATAGACGCAGAAATGCACGAGAAATTATGGCGCGCGCATAGTAATCGTGCACTGCATCGCCACTAGGCAAAAAGAGAATTCACGCTTTTACTTCGGAACAGTCAGAACCTCGTTCCCTTCTCTCTCCTAATTCGGTTAGACCACGGAGGGCTACCCTAAAGGCGCCTCTGTTCGGGGAAACCCAGATCGGGGCAACGTGTATTGCTGTGGTGGTCGCCCGCAAGAGGCGCCAAGACGGGGCTGGCTTCGTTCAGTTCTGCGCGTGACACTGGGGTTGACACGGATAACCATCGCACGTGGGGAAGTAAACAAAAAACAAAAAACCGTGTGTCAGTTGCATGTGCCAGAAGAGGTCCTAAACCAAATCGTGGGGCGATGAAGGCTACAATTACTTGCCTGGGAGTCAGCGCCGCGCCACTGAAATCAGTAGGGCTTACTTTAGAGTAAACACGTGCGCCGCCGCCGGCCCCGGGGACAGTAACCCTGGAAGAATTTTCCCCGCCGGCGAAACTCTCAGTTTTCCCTTCTCCAAAGGAACCTCCTACCCCTGACTTACTTGGGGGGCAGTTATAAGGGTGGGCGACGCGGCTCAACGGACGCTCAGCTCAGCTGGACGCTGCTGGAAATGGTTTGGAAGGTTTGCGCCTGAACATGAACTAGAAGATGCGTCTTCAGGCAGGCATTCCACCGGGAAAGCTCTCCAGCCCAGCGGCCGTTTCACCTACTCGATGCCTGCCTGAATTCAGGATGTTGTTAACCGGGGCTGTAGGCCGATCAGAAAAGGGGGTGACCCTTTTGGGAAGCCGGAGGGACTTGTGCAAATTACAGACAACAATCGTGTGTGCGTGTGCGTGTGTGCGTGTGTGTGGGTGACGGTCTTCTTCCTGCCTTCCTAGGATCGGGGCCCTGATAATCCAGGCTTTTGCTTTCGAACTGCACGGGCTGTTCGCCTTTTAAAGAGCAATTTCAGGTTGTTGTTTTCACTGCAACCCGCCTGCGCTGAGCGTGAAAGGCGCCTACCAGGCTGAGATTCCAATCCTATCCATGTCTACTCAGAAGCAAGCCCCATTATAGTCAATGGGGTTTAGTTTAGTCCCAGGCAAATATGGATCGGAGTGCCGCCTCAGCCAGTCTATTAAATGCCGTTCAAACAGAATTGTTTCTTTGAACCTCTCCCGCCCCAAGTCTCTTCATTCGCCATTAATTTCGTCCCCCCCCCAATCTATAAAGAATTCCGTTGGCATCATTTCAATTATTTCCACATTTTAACACACACACACAAAAACGCATTAACAGTGTATGTATAACGGTAAAGTCTGCCTTTTTCTCTTTTTACTCTAGCGAAAATGAATAATGATGTTCTGCGGAGACTAAAAAAAAAAAAGAAAGTTTCAAAATATTTTTTTTAAATTAAAAACTGTTAAACCAACAAAATAATTTATTTCTAACGTGTTTTTCTTTCTTTCTTGGAGAAAAAATCGATGCGTTCCTGCAGCTAGTGTTTAAACTGCCGTATTAAACACACGTGGGACGTGGTGGGCAGTGGGTTGAACCACTGCTGCTGGGCTTTCCGACCGGAAGGCTGGGAGTTCAAGACTGCTTGTCCCAGCTCCTCCTAGCAGTTCGAAAGCGCCTAAATGCAAGTAGATAAATAGGGACCACTTCGGCAGCGTGGGGGAAACCTTTACCTTATTAAACACAGGAACCAGAAAAGAACTCCCGCTGGACTCAAGGGGGTTTACTCCAGAGTAGTCCTTCGTCTCTTTGCCTGATCATTGATCTCAGCTGGCTTAATTCTCGGCGTAGTGCCTGCAGTTTTATCTCTCGGATAGAGTGAGCCCCAAGGAACACGCACTGTCTGGGACCTACTCTTGAGTAAACAGGCGCGGCCTGCAAGACGAGAGTGGGGGGAAAATTAAAATGGGGAGGCGGGCATTGCTCAGGAAAGCGGGAACGTTCTGCAATCTGGGGGAGCTTCTGTCCCGCAGGGGACTTTGCGCTTCGGATAGCGGGGATCGTAAAAGGAACGACCCCCGCAGAAGCCGCTGAAACAGAGGATCGTTCACACTGCCTTAGGCAGACAGAAATGGCCTGAATCCGGATTTATCCTCGCGCTCTGTTTCCTCTGGGAACCTCCTTGGGAACGGCGCGGCCGCGGCTAAAAGGGGTCGAGAAATATAGCCGGGGGCGAACCGGCACGTTTGATGCTTCAGCAGACAATATGTCGAGCAGGAGGGATGAAAACCAAAGCCCAACCCTTCCCTCTCGCCCCCACCCCTGCCAACCTCCTAGGTCTTCCCGGAGTGCCTCCCCGGAATAAGGACGCGGTCGGCGTCCGTCTGTGAAGGCGAGAGAGAGGCGCACCAAAATCCGTGGAAGGACGGACGCCTGGGGGAGTGGGGTGGGTGTGCGGAACCCACTACCAGTGGCGATGGCCACGGACTTGGGTCTAGCTTGGAAAGGGTTAAACACGTTCACCGGGATGGGGGCGGCGGCGGCGGAAGAAATGAATGAGCGCTAAACAGAGCCTCCAGGTGCGGGAGCAGTCTACCGCTCAGTACCAGACAAACACGAGGGGAGAGTCGGTCCTCTCCGTGTGGCGGGCTTTCCGGGCGTGTCTCTAATTGGCCACACGGAGAAGCGACCCAGCGAGGCTCTTCCAGCAAACGTGTACACGGGATTGATATTTCACACGCGCACTTCAGCACGCGGACGCCTTCGCGCTCGCGCGCTTGCTGGCCGCCGCTTTTAGCGCGGCCCGCTTCGTTTTCTTTCATTCCGCCGGTCCTTTTCCTCCGAAGCGGAAACCAAAAGGGAAGCCGCGGAATCGAGGCCCCGAATGTGGCGTTGACTCCGGAGTCGCTCCATTTTAGCCCCATGCGGTGAACACCCCCTCCACAAGACAAGGGGTGCGTGCAGGTGAGGCAGAAGGGGTCCTGCGGGAGTTTTTTTGAAAGATGCTGCCACGGCTGTGGTCACGCAAACACTTACAACCCAAGGCTCAGAGCCGCTGAAGCCCTTGGCTGTAAGTGTTTGCAGGATCAAAGGCGCTGCAGCAGCCGTGGAGGCACTTAATAAAGAACCCTAGTAGGGCTGATCGGCTTCACCTGCCGCACCCCCACCGCGCGTGGCGGCAGCGGAAGGAGACAGGCCTGCCTGCGCGGCGGCCCTTACTTCCGAGTAGAGCAGTCGCTGGCGCTTCCTGGCCCGCCCACCTTGTCCAAATCTCACACACACACACACACACACTCCCCACGGATGGCGGAGGACGGCTTGGAAAACGGGTTGGCGTCTTTGGGGCTTGCCGGAAGGCAGCGGAGCGTAGCCTTCCCACGGCCCATCGCAGCCAGGTGGCTTTCGCCTCCCCGCAGAGCAAACGGCCCCTGAACCCTGTTCGTGTGAAAGAAGCCCCGTTTATGGGTTCAGGAGGTGAGTGGCACGTGGGAATCTGCGACGACACGGCCGTTCCCACCGCTCCGCTCTCCTCTCCTCAGCGGAATTGTCTCCCGGCGTGCCCCGCTGCAGATAACTGCGTCACGCGCTGCAGATTTGTTATATAATGCGATAAATGCAATAGAATATGATCTTCTGACTTATTTATTTATTTGATTAATGATTTTACTCCCTGTTTGCATATTGCACAAAGGATGATGGAACTGGATTTGCTTTGGCGCGGGAAATGCGCGGGGGGGGGGGAATATACATTCTTAATAAATAAATAGGAGAAGGTGACACAGACACGCGAACTGTTCTGGGATCAATCCATCTGAAAGAAGAGGAGAGGAGGGGGAATGAGTCGAGCCTGCTCTTGTAGGATGGATCGTGAGAACAGAGGTGCGTGCCAGAGAGAGAGAAAGAGCACATTGCACAACCATAGTTAAATTTCAGTCCTTTCCACACTTCTCTGGAAGACAGTGGGATTCCGGAGTGAAAGTGCCAAGAATTTGGGGGATTGGGCCCCTGAAAAGCCTTATCCAGCCTCTTGAGGAATCGATTAGCACCTCTTGAGGAATCGATTAGGGCATCGATGAGCACCGCCCCCTACAGTCGGTCGCGACTAGACCATTCGGTCGTGGGGAAACCTTTACCTTTTTAAGCCCCATTGACTTCCATTAATTTACTTCGGAGTAGACCTGCCTAGACACCGTGGCGCACGACGGTCAGGGCCGCGGGACCGCCCGGCTACTGGAAGCCTTCCGAGCGACGTGCAGCTGCACCTCCGCGGCGCTCCTGAAAAGCCTGGCGGAGGAGTCCGTCCGCGCCCTCCCTCGAATTCAGCGCAGCTGGCCGAGAAACGCGGGGCGTGGGGCCCCTAAAGCTGCGGGGTCAGGCGAGATCTTATTGAGGGTCCTTTCTGGAGCGAGTGTCTTGTAAATGTCAGTCCAGGATGGGGGGGGCTGGCTTCTCTCTCTCTCTCTCCCTCTCTCTCCCCATGCGGTGCGGGTGTGGGAGGTGAGGCAGAACCGCCTTACCATCCTTCTTTCAAAAGCGACTCCCCTGCTGCTGCAGTGGCTGCGATCCTGCAAACACTTACAACCCCTGGGCCTCGGCTGCTTAAAGCCTGCAGGTTGTATGGCAGTGGGGGTCCTTTTTCAAAGCACTCCAGGAGGGCCGCTCTGCCTCACCCACACCGCAAGCAGCCGCTGCCGAACCCCTTTCCTTTTCTGGTAGACTGATCTGTCCAGTGGCAGGTGCAAAAGGCAAGGGGAGCAACAAGCTCTCCTGTGAATTGCATGAAAAGAAATCTGCATGTTTGGGACTACACCTGTGCATTGCCCTTCAGTACACCTGGGGAACGCCGCAACAGGGAAGTGCTCCAACTCCAGAGCAGGGTGGGCTTCCTGGGAAGTCAGGCCTTATTATTATTATTAGTGTTGGTGTCTGTTAATAATAATATAATTTCTTTATTAGAATAGTAAAGGTTTCCCCACAACCAAAGGGCACACCTAGTCAAAATGGCACCCAGGACACCCAATAGAGGTGCGCCCCCACAGAGCACATGACATCATGCAGACCAACAACGGGAGCCCAGGTCTACCCATTGGACGCAGCTGCAGGTAGACCAACACTCCCCAGGTCAGGAAAGCATCCATAGCATAGACCTTCCAAGACCCATACAAATCCTCTTTACAGTGTCAAGGCATCCTTAATCTTCATAACTTTTAAGGTCACGGTGAGCTCAGCCTTAGTTTTTTTGTAGTTGGTTCTTTCTGTTTGCTGACTTCAGTTTGAAATCCCTGTGTCTCCACTTTCAAAAGTCTGAGTCAGTGTCTGAAAAAGCCACATGTGAGCCGAGACCATCATGCAATGCTTCCAATTTGCATGGGAGATTAGCATGTGCCCGCCTCCCCTGTTATACAGGCAAATTGGAAGCATTGCTGTGGGGGACGACGACGACAGAACTCCTTTTCTGCAAGGGGTGTGCAAATACTGCCCATCTGGGAAGGTGCTTTTCAGTTACCAAAAATGGGATTCTTTCCAGCCCCTCTCTCCAAAAGTCCAGTGTTTTTAATGCCAATAAAGGATTTACTACTTAAAAAAAATAAAAATCCAGTGGTTCTCAAACCTTCAGCACTGGGACCCACTTTTTAGAATGACAGCCTGTCTGGGACCCACCGGAAGTGATGTCACGGCCGGAAGTGCTGTCATCGTGACGCCAGAGCCTGCTGCTGTCCTGAGAAGGCAGCAATTGGCTGGGCTGTTTCTCAGTGGAAACGCTGCCCTCCTGCTTTCCAGTGTCCCATCTTCCCATGTTTTCCATGACGGCTGCCCTGGCGGCAACATGACCCACCAAATGGGTCCTGACCCACAGTTTGAAAAACACCGGCATAGGCAGGGGCGGTTCTATTCAAAATGGCACCCAGGGCGCCCAATCAAAACGCGCCCCATGGGGGCATGCAATGTCATGACGTCACAGCATTGTGATGTCATGACGTGCGCCGCGTGGCGCCCCACCCCCGCTCTAAGAGGCGGGAGGGGACGCCGGGCGGCAGCGCCTTCTCCTCGCTCCGGCTGGCTCTTTAAGGCCAGCAAGAGTGAGGAGAGCGCAGGGCGGGGGCGGGCCACGGGCGCCATTTTGGGTGCGTGGCGTGCCATGGTTACGGCGCCCACTCCCAAGATGGCGCCCAGGGCTTGTGCCCCCCCTAGCCCACCCTAGATCCGCGGCTGGGCATAGGTTACCAGATTGAAGGAGGAGGAACAGAAGTGTGAAGTAGTGGGAACCATCACAATTCCTCTTCCTGGTTGGGGGTGGGTGGAGAGGAGGAGCAGAGGCAGAAGGTGGCTGGCCCTTTACTATGCATCCCATTAGTCTGTGGAACTTTCTGCCACAGGATGTGATTATGGCATCTTGCCAGGATGCCTTTAAAAGACAGTTGGGCAGGAGGAAAAGTTCAGCCCACCGAATGCTCAGCACACCAAATTCAGTAGCAGCACATGGTGCTACTTTCATGGTGTCTTGTTGTGCCAAATGCCATGCCCCCCCGTCATCCAGTAATGCCCCCCTCCTCACTTCCTCTCCCCTCCTCTTCTCACTCCTTGGCTCCAAAAATGTGGGTGGAGGGTGCTGTAGGGAACAGAGGAGACGTTGGATAACGCAGCCTTTCCCAAAGTACTTTTGGGTTGCATGTGAGGTGGGCCGTGGTGGGCTTGGTTCTCCTGCCTGCTCTCGAGTCCAAAGTTGAGGCTCCTTCCAGGTCTCACTGGGTCAGTGACTCACACTTCTGGCCTCTGTGGGACTCAGAATGGCCCCCAGAGGCCACTCCCAGTTTTCGCGGGTAAAGTCTGGTTTGCTTCAGAAAATTGGAACGAGCTTCCGGTGGTTTCTACAGGCCATTCTGAAGCCTGGAGAGGACAGAAGAGTGGGTCACTGGTCCGGCATGACCCAGAAGAGGCCCCCATGGCTCCTCCAGGAACACTGCAAAGCAAGGGATCCGCTGCTGTCATGCCAGCCGGCCTTTAGAGTGCCCTGGGATCCAGTCACAGGCTTGTGTTGCATTCAAGAACTTAAGGCCCAGTCCTGCTACTAAGCTCCACCAGTGTGACAGCAGCCTTGCCAGCTTCGAAGCCCCTCTGCTCATGGGCCCATCAACTCAGCCACGATGTGCACTATCTCCTGCTCAGTCTTCCCGGTCTGTGAAATGGGCAGAGAAATCACATTGTCGGAAGAACAACATCGAGGAAGTTCTTGGAATAGACAGAGAGCGGGAGCCACAACTGTATAATGTGGACACGCCCATTTTCCTCTTCCCATACCCTTTGTTTCAGGAAGTCTGATGTGAATTCAGTGATGTAGCACCTAGGACATTTTGGGTGTGTTGTTGTTATGTTCCAGGGGTGACCAAATCACAGCTCGCAATTTCCACACGGCTCTTTGACCCGCAATGTGGGGCTCTCAGAAATATGTTGGCTGAGCTTCTTTTTGCAGCGCAATTCATATCATCGGTAAATAAGACATTTCCGATGTCTTTATCCTTATTTACCAGATGTAGACTTAGAGGCACAATTCTAGGCCAGCGTAGTTAGGCCAGCAAAGTTCGTCCAGCACAAGGGCCACGATAAAGTGTGTTTGGACCACTCTCGGAGTCAGGGAGGATGGCGCATGACTGACTGACTGACTGACTGACTGACTGACTCTGAGGGCCCAATCCTAAACTGAGTTAGGCCAGCATAAACTAAGCCAGCAAAGTTTGGCCGGCACAAGGGCCACCGTAAAGTATGTTTGGACCACTCTCGGAGTCAGAGAAGCCAGCACACTGACATGCGCTGTCCTCCCTGACTCCCAGAGAGGTCCAAATGCCACTCCCTTGTATCTGGCATTCTGAGGTAAATTTCTGAGGTAAAATTCTGAGGTAAATATGAGGTAAATAAAGCAAAGTCTGGCCAGCACAAGGGACACTGTAAAGCGTGTTTGGGCCACTCTCGGAGTCAGAGAGGCCTGAACACAGACGGGCGCCATCCTCCCTGACTCCGAGAGTGATCCAAACACGCTTTACAGTGGCCCTTGTGCCAGCCAAACTTTGCTGGCTTAGTTAATGCCGGCCTAACTCCAGTTTAGCATTGCGCTCTGGGAGTGGTCCAAACATACTTCACGGTGGCCCTTCTGCCGGGCAAACTTTGCTGGCCTAACTGTGCCAGCCTCACTCCGGGTTAGGATTGCGCCCTGAGAGTCCTAAAACGCCAGTTTATTGCCCATGCTGAGTAAATACATTTTAAGAATCTAAATGCTTCTTAAATATCGCTCTCCAGCATCTGACGTTGATCGGTTGTGGCTCTTCCGTGGAGCGAGGTTGGCTCCCCTTGCTGTGTTCCGGATAGAGCCATCTCTCCGACGGTGAAGCTGACCCTCTTTTCCTATGGGTTGGCCTTGCCCCTCTGCGGCCTGAGGAGAGGCACTGGCAAGGCTTTTCCTGGCCTCCAGAACAGCATGGCAGGGAGAGTTTCCCATCAGGGCCGGTGCCCAGGGCCAGGGGGGCACAAAGGACAGGGGGGCACACCTCCAAGAAGGCCCCGTGCAGTAGGACTGGCTGAAACTGGAATCTGCCAGACAAAATGGCGGCAAGTGTCCGCCATTTTCTCGTCCCAAAGGGGAGAAGAGCTGGGGTGGCGGTGAGGAGGGGGCGGCTCTGCTTTGTCTCGCCTGGGGGAGGGGGCCTCTCCCAGGCCTTGTTCAATGAACCAACATGGCTGGCGGGATGAGCTAACAAGCCCCTTCTGTTCCTAGGGGGCACAGCAGTTGGCACGGCGAGGCCCCCCGCCTCTCCCCTTTCATCCCGCTCAGCTTCTGCCGTGCCAGCTGTACCCTCCCAGTCCCGTCCTGCTTTCCCCCCTCCCCAAATGTTGGCATCAAATGAAGGGGGCTCTGCCGGAGAAGCTTCTCTGTGGAGATTAAGGTCTTGGTGTGTGTGTTTTTTTTTCCGCCTTTTCTTTCCCCCTCAGTGGCTGGGAACAGGAAACGTGATGCTAATTGACTTGCAAATTAATCATTTGTCCATTGCTCCTGATAATTAGTGCTAACAATTTTATGTAGCCCCCCCAACCCTCCCCTCCCCTTCTTTTCCTCCTTTTTTGTAAGTGTGTGTGTGTGTGTGTGTGTGTGTGTGTGTGTGTGTGTGTGTTTCTCCTTGAAATTTCTATGCCTTTCCAGCTGCCCTTATATAGTGAAATTATTTTGCAGGGTGGGGGCAGAGACGGGCAACGTTAACAGGCCCAAACGGCCGAGGCCCCAGCTGTTTTGCTCCTTCCCACGCGTTCGGTGCCAGCTTCCCTGCCCCTCTGTGCCCCCGGAAAAGAGATGAGGGGTTTTGGGAGCGGGTGGGGTGACGGAATGAGGTGAACCATGTTGCCTGTGTGAGGGCAGCAGAGGGGGGGGCTGGAACATGCTTTATGGTGGCCCTTCCGCTGGCCAAACCTTGCTGGCCTAGCTGTGCCGGCCTCACGCCAGGTCAGGATTACACCCTTAGAGATACAGTGGGCCCTTCTCACCCTGTATTGGAAAAGGCAGGAGATACCCCCAAGGAGAGAGGGAATGGTATCAGCCGTGGCCCCTTGTCCCAGATTACCCAGGAAGTACGGGGTTAATCCCAGAGCTTCTGCAAGCCTCAGGAGCACAGCTGCAGGCTGTTGAGGGCCCTGGCTAGGAAGGGATTAGCACAGGTACAGATGGGTGTGGCTGATGAGCTAGAGCCTGCCCAGCGACAGACACCGATTGGCCTGCCTCAGGATAAAGTGGGAGGCAGGAGCTGCAGTGAGGACTCTGGGTAGGTGATGGAGGAGAGCACCAGGTAGGTGTAGCAGGTGTAGGAGGAAAGGAAAGTGACTGTTGGATGGTGTTGCCGAAGCGAGGGAGAACTCACACAGACCAATATGATCAATAAGGTTCTGATTTATTGCAGCATGGTCACCATTTTTATTACAGTTTTACAGGATGTTTGCTTAGAAATCAATAACCTGGCTTGATTGCCTTGAATACACATCAGAAGGCTGCTTGATTAGCTCAGGAAGTCTCGGCAAACAAGCTAACAAGCTTAACTAGTAACAAGATTAGCGGTCTCGCGGCTCCACTATCTCCCTGTTGCTCAAAGCAGGATGCTTAATTTCCGATCTTTCTCGCTCTGTGTTGCAAGGGGCAAGCCAATTACGCGGTTTCCTATGATGTTGCAAGGGGTCAGCTGGCTACAGCGATCTCCCATCTTGCTCTTGCCCCAATCCCACAATCCTTAGAGAAAAACCATTCTTCCTATAACACAACAGATGGACTGACTGGATACTTGGTTATTGGAACTTGGTGGGTGGGTTCCTGTGGTGCCTTGGTTGGAGGATTGTTGTATGGCTGCCACGCCCCTGGAGCCACCAAGTGGAGGAGGCTTGGGCAAGCTGACTGCCTATTGTTTGGTCGTGGGGTTTGTTGGTGCTAGACTTAGGGTAGTTTGGAGCAGTCTGGAGGAGGCTGGCCAGCCGGTGATCCCAAGCAAGGCTGCTGGAAGAGAGGAGGCCCAGTGGGTGAAGGAACCTCCTCCCTCTTGCCTATCTCTGAGGCTGCTCTGGAGGGGAAACTAGTCAGCCTAGTGTGGGCATTGGGGCCCTTGGGGAGGCCAAGCAGGGAATTGGGCAGAACATGCCTGGTGTGACATCACTTCTGGGGCAGCATTTTACCCCCTGCACGTAGGGGCTAAGCATTCATCCACTACGCCCCTGGTTGTTGGTTCTACTTTGGAGACAAAGTAGAACTTTGGTCATGAAGTGACCTTGGGCCAGTTATTCTCTCTCAGCCCCACCTACCTCACAGGGTTGTTGCGAGGACAAAAGGAGGAGAGGAACACCCTGAGCTCATTGGAGGAAGGGCAGGATAACGACGCAATAGTTAATGCCCAATTGAATAGTTGTGCTGTAAATTTTGGGCACACAACCGCTTCCCCCCACACACACACACAACAGGCTATTTGTGTTGTCATTTGTAGCCCCTTCAAGACGTGGTGTAGACGTGGTGGCGCAGCGAGCTAATCCGCTGCTGCTGGGCTTTCGACCGCAAGGTTGGGAGTTCGAGACTGCATGACGGAGGGAGCTCCCGTTGCTTGTCCCAGCTCCTGCCAACCTAGCAGTTCGAAAGCACCTAAAATGCAAGTAGATAAACAGGGACCACTTCGGTGGGAAGGGAACGGCGTTCCATGCGCTACGGAGTAGAGTCACGCCGGCCACATGACCACGGAAGCTTGTCCTTGGACAAAAACGCAGGCTCTACAGGCTTTGAAACGGAGATGAGCACCGCCCCCTACAGTCGGTCACGACTATGGGGAAACCTTTGCCTTTACCTTTTAGTTAATACCCAATTGAATAGTTGTGCTGTAAATTTTGGGCACACAACCTCTTTCCCCCCCCCCCACACACAACAGACTATTTGTGTTGTCATTTGTAGCCCCGTCCCAGCCATTTGGCACTAAAATTAAAAAGTGATCTTTGGGGGGGGGGGGTGTCCAACCTCCCCGTCCTGGCGTCAGTGGCATTTTAATGGGTTAGCCACACTGGGTCGCACTAATCTCATTTTGTCCATTCCATCAGGCCTGACGTGCAAAAAGGTCCTCCCTTTCTTTTTACATTCCCCCCCCCCAAGGAAGTCAGTCCGCAGTTCTTCCTCCCTCCCTGACTTGTCTCAGGGTGAATTTCAGGAGTTTATAAAAACTCCAACCACCCCCAGAGGCCGGGAGTCTGTTTGGTGCCGACAGAATTAATTGCACACAGACCCCACCCCCCAACCTGGCCCCTTTGTGTGCCCAAAGAATCACTTGACCTTTTGGGTCTCTGCGGCCATGACACTCCCCCTCCCACCCCATCCCCAGAGGGCCGGGCGCTTACCCTATGAATGTCAATTCAATTTGCCAGGCCTCGTGGCGCTGAGGGGCAGTGCTAGAGCTGGCTGAATGGTCCGCGTTTCCAGGGGTCAGCCTCGGTGTAAGAACAAGCCAACTATTAACAAGCCAAACTATTAACCAACTACTAACTATTAACACATTCCACCCAGTGGTGTCACTTAAATGATTTAGGAACAGGAACTCACTTTAGATTGGCACTTGTCGGGAACCCGGAACCAGCCACGGAGCCCGTTAGGATCCGGAACACCCGTTCTGGTCCGTTCCCCCTGAATGACATCACTGCCTTCGCCCCCCTAGGAACCCCCTCAAGTCGCTCCCTTTAACCCTCTGAGTGCTGGCCAACCAAGAAGAAAAGCTCTTTGCAGAGGAATTGAGAGGGGGGAGGAGGGAGAGTGAAGTGGGCGGAGTCAGCCCTAATTTTAACTAGTGAAACTGAGTTCCCCGGCGTTCCCCCTGCATGACATCACTGGGTCAGCCTCAGTGTAAGAACAAGCCAACTATTAACAAGCCAAACTATTAATCAACTGCTACCTATTAACACATTCCACCAAAGGCAGGTTTGGGAGGAGACATCAAGGCCCAAGGAATGGATTCACTCTGATCAGAGCCGGGCGAGATGGGCAGGGGGAGGAAGACTTGAATACCTCCTGAGCTGCCCGGGCAAAGAGCTAATTGCCCAGCGACGTGGGAAGGAGGCCCCTGAAAGAGGAACGCTCACCTCCGACCACTTAACCCAGGCTACTGACTGTTGAGGCTGAAAGGTGTTGGTTTATCTGGAGGGTTGGGGGCTTCCCCCTCTCCCCTTTGACGGCACCTCCAACCACACAGCCTGCACCTGTCCCCGGCTTTCTCGCATTGTGGCGCTCTTGAATGGGGGCCCTGCTGAGAAGAAAACACCCTGATTCTGGAGGGATGGGCCAAAATGAGGGGGGGCAAGGCAAGGGGGACACCGCCAGCTGTTCCCACCCCCAGGCTTGGTCCTTGATCAACGCTTAGGTCTGATTCTTGGGGGTCTGCTGTGTAATGTTTGGTGCAGTGCCTCTCTGGCACCCCCTATTTTTCCATAGGGACTCTGGAACTCAGTCCTTGGGCTAGTGGGGAGGGGCAGGGCCGGCTGGGCCCAATGTGGGGCATTCCTGCGGGGGCCCCCACTCACCAGGAAGAGCTCTGCTCTGCAAAGCATGGCACATGGAAGGAGTTGGTGGTGATCTCATCACATCCCCGCCAACGGCTTCCAGGTGGTCCATTTTGGGCTGTTCAGTGGCAGAGGCAGGTGGAAGAGACCCAGGTAAAGCTGCTCTGCTCGCCCATATAGAGCCCATAGAGATCCCAGCTGCAGCCACAGGCAATATATTCACCCTGATTGTGCAGGGGCCCCTGAAGCGCAGGGCCCGGTGTGACGACATTGGTCACATTGGCTTAAAGCCGGCCCTGGGGAGGGGAATGGCCAAATGTAATCATGGAGCCCCCCAAAGTACGTAGGATGAAAACGGCAATAAAACCATGTTTGAAACTATTTTGTGTTTCCCTGAATGTCTGGATGGCCCTATATTAACTCTGGTGCAGGGACTTCAGAAATGCAGCTATTTGGGGCGTGGTATCAACCGTTTTGCCACCATCCGTGCTGCGCAGTTGTATTAGACGGCAAATCGCCATGCATGAGGTGCAATAAAATAGATACAAACACAAAATTTAAGATAATGAAGGAAGTTTGGGCAATGCAACGACCCGGAGATTACTGATGGAACTGGCACTTCTGAATGGCCTAAGAAACGTTTAAAAAAAATTCCGCATCAACAGTGTTGTGTTATACGTTGGAATTTAAATTTGTTTGGCTATCTGCAACCTCAGCTCCATGGCACGCATTATGGCCCAGCAAGAAACAGCAATGGGGTGTGCATGTTCTTGAAACACAGATCAGGCCTCTGGTGCTAGTGCAGTGTTTATTTCAACCCCCTCTTGAAGTCAGTGGAATATGGTGCTCTTCTTTCAGGTGCTCACAATTGCAACTGTGGGCTGCAGAGGAAAAAAAATTGCCCTTGGGTTGGCCGATTCATGAGGTCAGCTGAGTCAGTCGCCCCAGGCACTGAATAATCCAAGGGAGGGCACCTCCTGCTGTCTTCTGCCTCTAGAGCTCCTGAGTCAGTTAGTTGCCTGGATTCAGACAGGAAGAGGGGGGCAGAGCAGATGAGGAAGTGTGGAGGAGAGGAAAGTGTCCTCTGTAGGCCAGCTTGTATTGGAAAAGGCAGGAGATACCCTGAGGAGATGGGGAATGGTATCAGCAGTGGTCCAAATAAGGCAGGGATTACAGGGTTAACCCCCAAGGTCTTTGCCTGAAGCAGGAACACAGCTGCAGGCTGATGAGGGCCCTGGCTAGGAAGGGTGATTAGCACAGGTGCAGACGGGTGTGGCTGATGAATTGAAGCCTGCCCAGCAACAGACATTGATTGGCCGGCCTCAGTATAAAGTTGGAGGCAGGAGCTGCAGTAAGGGAGCACCGGACAGGTGTAGCACTGGGTATGTGCTGGATGGATGGATGGACTGAGTTAAAGGACTGGGTAAAGGAAGGGTGATTGGCACCCTTGTGGAAGGGTGGATGGAAGGTGGACGGACTGACTGAAGGACTGTTGGATGGACTGACTGGAGACTTGGTTATTGGAACTGTGAGTGGGTTCCTGTGGTGCCTTGGCTGGAGAGTTGCTGCATGGCTGCCACACCCCTTGAGCCACTGAGTGGAAGAGGCAGTTGTGGCTTGGGCAAGCTGACTGCCTGTTGTTTGTTGGTGGGGTTTGGTGGTGCTAAATTAGGGTATCTGGAGCTAAGCCGGTGATGAGGGCAGTCTGGAGGAGGCTGGCCAGCCGGTGATTCCAAGCAAAGCTGCTGGAAGAGAGGAGGCCCAGTGGGTGAAGGAACCCCCTCCCTCTTGCCTACCTCTGAGGCCGCTCTGGAGGGGAAACTAGTCAGCCTAGTGTGGACATTGGGGCCCTTGGGGAGGCCCAGCAGGGAATTTGACAGAACACATTACTTCTGGGGCATCATTTTGCCCACTGCACTAGGCTACACTTTCATTATCTATGCCAGTGAGTGTAATTAAACTTGTTTTAGGCTGGCTGTTTGCAGCCCCAACCCCATGGCTGTGAATGAGTAGGGCAGACATTCTGGGCCTCTGGATTGGTTCCCCTGCAGGGTGTAGAGGGGCTGAGGCCAGACAAGACACTGATGACCACAGCACTCTCTCTCTCTCTCCACTGAAGGTATCTTAGGCCTACAATCCTACACCTTTTCTTGGCCACAAGATTGATTGAACCCACACGGGGAGTCATTTCTGAGTCAATGTGCATCAGATTTTGCTTTCAGTTCCCTTTAATTCGGGATTGCATTCCCAGCTTCCCTTTCATTGATCCATGAATTGAAGCACAATCCTAACCTGGAGTTAGGTTGGCACAGTGAGGCCAGCAAAGTTTGGCCAGCACAAGGGCCGCCAGGAAGCGCATTTGGACCACTCTCTGAGTCAGGGAGGATGGCGCCCATCTGTGTGCTGACCTCTCTGCCTCCAAGAGTAGTCCATGTTGGAGTTGGGACAACTCTGTCTGCTGTCTAGAGGGGGCACTCTAATGTCCAAGAGGGAAAAGTCTGATGTCCTGTGGTTTGACCCCTCTACCTGTCCCTCTCTGTGATACCTGCAGAGAGTGTGGCCTTGACCTTAACTTCCTTCCTTTGCACCCTGAACTCTCTCTCTCTTTTGTGTCCTGACCATCAAGGTGATAAGGTGTGCATACCAGGGGCTCTCTGCCCTCCGCCATCTTCAGCACACTTCCACGCATGGCGATGCAGCTGTTAGGGCATTGCCTCTGTAAGTATTAGATGAACCTCTGATCCTAATCAGACGCTGTAGATATGCAACCAATGGAACACTGTGAGTAAACTATTCTTTTTTGCATCTTTACCAAGCCTCTGCCTGTGTCTTTGTTATTAGCAGTCAGCCTGGGGTGAGGGAGGTTCCCGTGGGTGAGACAAAAGGGGGAATCCGCTGCTAGTGTTACTCTGCTTTCCCCCATCACCAATAAGAAAGAATTCCAATAGTCCAGACATACTTGACGGTGTCGCTTGTGCCAGCCAATCTTTGCTGGCCT
The DNA here is from genome assembly GCA_029204185.1 of Lerista edwardsae. Classification (NCBI taxonomy): domain Eukaryota; kingdom Metazoa; phylum Chordata; class Lepidosauria; order Squamata; family Scincidae; genus Lerista; species Lerista edwardsae. Next base: position 484,931 of record JAJKFI010000181.1, on the reverse strand, counting down.
AACTCCAGGTTAGGATTGCATCCGCAGCCTTGCCCATTTAGGAGTCAACTCCGACACTTCTAGGAGAATGCCGTAATGGCATCTTGGGTTGGTGGCAACGGCCCCGGAGCAGGGGGTAATAACACGGCAATAGGTTGGCGCAGTGATGTCATTCACTGGCGCCAGCAACCGGAACGCTGCTGGCGCCAGGATCCGGAATGCTGTGGGGACGGACAGGTGAGCTGTAGCTCCCCGCCCCCTTGCGGCGCCTGGCAACACCTCCCTGAGCCCGGAAGAGCTCTTTTGCAGAGCGATCCAGGCGCAGGGGTGGGCGGGCGGGCAAAAACAGCGTGCGGAGTCTGCCGCACGCTGCTTCTCCATTCCCACTCTCCCCGGAACTACCAGAATGGGATACCGCCCCGTTCCGGTAGGATGACGCCACTGGGTTGGCAGCAAGGACTGTTCCACTACAGACAGAGAAGCGCATTGTTTTCAGTTCTCATCTATGTAAAACAGGGGGAAAAAAAGCTCTGCTAGAGCACTGCGGGGATGGGTTCTGGCCCAGCCCTTGGCCGCTGCTTCTGGCTTGCTTCTGGCAAGGATTATTTTGACCTTCTGGACACTCACAACGTTGTCATTTCCCTGGCCTGCAGGCAACAAAGCGGAACATTCCGGCCTGCCGCCACCACATTCTGTAGCACAAGTGCATCAGGTCACGGACCTCTCCAAAGGGTTCCCTGCCTGCCCCTGGTGACCCCTTGACAGATCAGTGACTTCCTCTTCCCGCCTCCCGGGGAGCTGCACACTCCGTCTGTGAGCATGTGGTGCGCTGCCTGGACTTCATGAATGGCCCCTCCAAGCGCCCTCGGCTGGCCTGTGGTGTTTGCATAACCTGACCTCTCCCTATTGTGGTTGCCTTGTCGGGTGGAGTTTGGGAGCAGATCAGTAGGAGCAGCCGAACAGGAGGGGCGCAACCGACGAACAGGAGGGGCGCAACCGAAGCATGTGGCCTTCCTGGCAGGATGTAGGCGTAAATTCAAGCAAAGCCGAGGTGGGGGGGGAAGAGGACTAGGCAGGGCCCGGGCCCGATCCAGCATGTACCTGAGTCGCTCCAACAGCAGCTCACCGTTGTGACGAACCCCTCACCATTTCCAAGGGACCGAATCTGGCACTTTGAGAGAGAAAACAGGTCTGTCTAGTCCAGCTTCCTGCAGCTCACAGTGGGCCACCAGATACCTCCAGGAGCACAAAGGACAACAAGATGCCTGTTGCCACCATCGCATTCAGAGACAGCCCACTTCTAGCCCAGAGGTTGCTCATACGCATCATGGCTTCTACCCTGTGACTGACCTTTTCTCCATCCATCAGTCCAATCCCCTTTTCAAGGCGTCTAGGCCTTCAGGTGCCATCGCCACCTCCTGTGGCAAGGAGTTCCACAGATTAATTACACACTGGATAGATAAATGTTTTCTCTTGTCTGTTCTAACTCTCCCGACCCTCAGTTTTGGTGGATGCCCCCTGGTTCTGGTGTTGTGAGAGAGGGAAAAGAACCTTCCTCTATCCACTCTATCCCTCCCGTGCGTAACTTTGTAGGTCTCAATCATGTCCCCCCTCAGGTGCCTTTTTTCCAGGCTGAAGAGCCCCAAACGCTGCAGCCTCTCCTCCTAAGGGAGGTGCCCCAGCTCCATAATCATTTTCGTCGCTCTCTTCTGCACCTTTACCAGCTCCACCATGCTGTTTTTGAGATGTGGCGACTAGAACGGTAAGCTGAAATTTAACTGCAAAACAAAAACTTAAAACACATGTTTTTACATGCGTGCGTGCGTGCGCGCGCACACACACACACACACACACACACACAGAGAGAGAGAGAGAGAGAGAGAGAGAGAGAGAGAGAGAGAGAGAGAGAGAGAGAGAGCTAGCATTACAAGCATTGCAAGCATATTGCAAGCATTGGTCCACTCCTGCTGAGGTCCTCTAAATGCCTAAGGACTTCCAACGCCCCCTTATGTCCAAACTCCCTCATGTGCCAACTCTGTGGCAACGCAACAACCCTGTGGGCGTCCCCTCGGCGCACCAGGCCCCATTCCTCTGGGCCTCGCCACACAGACAGAGCCCCATTGAGAGACTGCATTTTTTGTGTGTTCCAAGATGCCATTGCTCTCTTGCAGACATAAGCTGGGCGCGTTTTTTTGTTTTACGGCGTTCCATCAGACTCCGCATCAGACAGACGGCACAACAGGGGGTGCTTCTGTGGTGGGTGATGGATTTGGGGCTTATTGTGTCACACACACACACCCCGCTCCTCCTCCCGTATGCAAAGCGGGATCCAGACAGACTTGGACGTACCATGGAAACCAAAGTGCTTGGTGAAAATTGGTGGGGAAGTTTTTTTTTTTGGGGGGGAGGACAGGCCCAGAGGGTCTGGAGGAGGGGGAAGCCCTTCCCGTTCAGTCTCTCCCATTTGCATAATTCCACATTCTGGCCTCCAGACACCAAGAGGTGCGATTGTTTAGGGGAGACAGAGGACAAGCAGGGAAGAATGCCAGGCACACACGGAGGGGGGGAGCCTGAACAGGGCAGAGGGACCAATGGGTGGGAAAAGGGGGGCTGCAGGATGCCACCGCTGCCACCGGGAGCAAGGAGACGTGGAAGAAAAGGGCACCGTGTTCAGACGGGGCTCCCCAACTCCTTTCCAAGGGACGCTGGGGCCAAAGCTCTCCCTTTTGACTCCCGCACTGAAACTCCAGTATCAAGGGGACGGAGCCCCAGAATCATAGAGTTGGAAGGGACCTACAAGGTCATCTAGTCCAACCCCCTGCCTGGAGCAGGAAATCCCCCCTACAGCATCTCCAGCTGGTGCTCGAGGAGCCTCTGCTTGAAGGTCTCCTGTGAGGGAGAATCCACCACTTCCCCTCCAGTGGCAATCTGTTCCACTGTCGAACCGTCCTTAGTGTCAAGAAATTCTTCCTGATGTCCAGCCGGCATCTCCTCTCTTGCAGTTTGTCCCCATTCAATCTAGTTCTGCTGTCAGAGGCAGGTGAGAACAAATTTGTCCCTCTTTCCTTATGACAGCCCTTCAGATATTTGAAGAGTGCCATCAAATCCCCTCTCAGCCTTCTCTTCTCCAGGCTGAACATACCAAGTTCCCTTTCCTCCTAGGACTTGTTTTCCAGCCCCCTGATTGTCTTCGTTGCTCTTCTCTGCTCCAGTTTGGCTGCCTCCTTCTTGAACTGAGCTGCCCAGAATGGTCCCCACCAAGAAGATCCAGGTGTTCACACAGCAGCAGAACCGGGGGGCACCCACTAAAATTGAATATCGGGAGAGATAGAACAGACAACAGGAAACATTCCTTTCACTGGTCCATGGAACTCCTTGCCTCAGGATGTGATGGCATGCCATGACTGGCCTGGCCTGGGTGCCTTTAAAAGGAGATTGATGGAGGAAAATCCCATCACTGGTTATAAGCCTTGATGGGTGTGTGTTTTAGAAGTGGGTTGCCTCAGGATGCCGGCTGCAAGGGAGTAGCCACAGGATGCAGGGATCTTGTGGCAGGCATCTTGTGCGGCACTGTGAGATTAAAGAAGCTGCACTAGGTGGGCTCTTGATCTGATCCATGTCTTCATGGACCTCAGAAGACATACGGCTAATGTCTCCAGACTCTTGGCTGCCTTGTCCGCTGTTGAGCTGAACCCAGCGTGATCTGTTTCCCCACCACCACATGAGCCAATCAACAGGTCCCCGCCTGCAAGGAGTTTACAGTGGAGTTTACAGTGGAAAGCACACCACAGAAGGGCCCTGTGAGCATAGAGAGGCCAGCTGGAGGACTTTCAAGCCCAATATAAGCCCAATAGCTGCTGCAAGAACCACCGAAGGAGGACTTGAGGTGGGGATCTCCAGCAGTCGTGCACTGGCCAAGCTCAGCCCATCCAAGGCAGGCAGGGTCTTGTGTGCCCAACCCTCCTCCTCCTCTTCCTCAAACCGCACGGATTCAAAAAGGCAGGTGGAAGGGAGCAGAAAGAGGAAGTGTTTAGGAGACAAGGGTGGAGGGCCAGAGCACTGCAGAGCAGAAGAGAAAAATGGAGGAGAGGAGAGTGGAGGGCTAGAGAGTCTCTGCGCTTTAAGGGGCAGCATCTGAGTGGCCTGGTCACTGTCCAAGGTCCTGAAAAGCCAACAGCTCTACTGCTGACCAGCGCTAAGGCTGTTTTGACCCCCTTATGCCCAGTGTTGTCATTCAGGGGGAACGGACCAGAACGGGCGTTCCGGATCCTAACGGGCTCCATGGCTGGTTCCGGGTTCCCGACAAGTGCCAATCAAAAGTGAGTTCCTGTTCCTAAATCATTTGAATGACACCACTGCTTATGCCCCTTTATGACCCCCTGTGCCCAGTTGGCACAGCCAAATCCATTGCTTCTTCCAATGGGTGAAAGAGAGAGAAATGAGGCATACCGCCAGTGGGAAAAATTCCACAGCAAAAGCAAAACTAGGTGCCCCGATGGATTTATGAAATTGGTATCCAGGGATACCCATCATGGCTACTAGTGCTTAGAGCAGTGATTCTCAAACTCTGGACCAGGACCCACTTGGTGGGCCACAACCTGATGTCAGGTGGGTCACAGAACGCTGGGAGCAGCCATTTTGGAAGCTCAAGCTGCAGGCCTTCCTCTATCTATAATCCTTCCATGAGTTAGTTAATAGTTTGAATTTTCAAATGAGAGTTTTTTTAAAAAAATTTTGTTTTTAGTCCAGTGCTTTTACATCCTATTTTGTCCTCATCTTGCTTTCTGTCACGGATGTTTCATGGTTGTATAATAGCTTGCTGCAGTCCAAGAGTGCCAGTTTGCATTTCAGGAGTGGCATTTTATGATGTCATAATGATGGTACGTTCTGCTTGATGACGTCACTTCTGTCTATGACATAATGTCCAGATTACTAACCGCTGGTGGGTCTCAACAGGAGTGCCATTCTAAAAAGTGGGTCCCAGTCTAAAAAGTTTGAGAACCACTAGCTTAGAGTATTAGAGTGTTGGGCTACAACCAAGGCGAGATCCCTGCAACCCAGATCCAAACTCCAATGTGACTCTGGACACACACGGACACACGGACGGACGGACACACACACACACACACACACACACACACACACACACACACACACA
>JAJKFI010000181.1:452112-464726 GCA_029204185.1 Lerista edwardsae | reverse complement strand
TGGCACCACTCTCGGAGTCAGAGAGGCCAGCACACAGACGGGCGCCACCCTCCCTGACTCCAAGAGTGGTCCAAACGCACTTTGCGGTCACAGGCCTACATGTGCCTGCCTAGCTCCAGTTTAGGACTGTGCTCTAAAATTGAGCATCAGGAGAGTTAGAACAAATAAAATATTTCTGTACCCAGCGTGCGATTGATCTGTGATGGTCAAACAGAATGTGGTCACGGCACCTGAACCATAGATGCCTTGAAGAGGGAATTGGATAGACTGATGGAGGAAAAGTCACAAAAGTAGCATGATGGGTACTGTGCAACCTCCTGGTTTTAGAAGTGGGCTGTCTCTGAATGCCAGGCGCAAGGGGGTGGCAACAGGATGCAGGTCTCTTGTGTGCTCCTGGAAGCATCTGGTGAGTCCCCTGGAGATGCAGGAATCTAGACTAGATGGGCCTGATCCCGCAGGGCTCTTCTTGTGTTCTCATGACGGATCTTTGCGTCCTGAACCGGGACCAAAGTGCGCCCTGTACTGCACGCATAACTGCTTTCAAAGAATTTTTTTCTCGTTTCACAAAAGGCGATGCGAGTGCTGATAAGAAGATGCAGTGCCCGCAGAGGGGTCCGTTCTGTTGCCTGCAAACACTACAGTCGGCACAGCTGTGTTTCGTTTTGCAATCATGGGTTTTAACGACCTTCCTCTGGTGGAGCAGCCTCTGGAGCAACTGTGGAGCTTTCCCTTTTGACTCCCACACTGAAACTCCAGTATCAAGGGGACGGAGCCCCAGAATCATAGAATCCTAGAGTTGGAAGGTACCTACAAGGTCATCTAGTCCAACCCCTGCCTGTAGCTGGAAGTCCTCCTAGAGGATCTCCAGCAGGTGCCTGTCGAGACTCTGCTTGGAGGTCTCCAGTGAGGGAGAATCCCCCACCTCCCTCCAGTGGCAAGCTGTTCCACTGTTGAATCGCCAAGAAATTCTTCCTGATGTCCAGCTGGCATCTCCTCTCTTGCAGTTTGTACCCCTTGGACCTAGTTCTACTGTCAGAGGCAAGTGAGAACACATTTGTCCCTTCTTCTTTATGACAGCCCTTCAGATATTTGAAGATATTTGTACTCTTCTGTTTAGCAGGGGGAGAGCAACTGTCCCTCTTCGGCCCAGCATGGCGCCTATTCCAACGGATGTTGCGGCTCACCAGTTGCTTCTCAGGAGGCCACAAGCAGGAGACTCCCCTGCAGGCTGGTATCCGGGGGGCAGTGCAGATTCATCCTCAAATCATCATCAATAGCCTCCCCCCCCCCAAAAGGCGCAATCCTAACCTGGAGTTAGACCAGTGCAAGTCCCTGGTGCTGGCCCAGGAGTGTCGCAAACAGTGTCGTAAAGCATGTTTGGACCCTTCTCTGAGCCAGGGAGGACGGCACATGCCCATTTCCCAGCCCAGTGATGTCATGTAGGGGGTACGCGGGGGTACGCGAGTACCGGTTTCTAGGATTATGGTTGGCCCCGCCCACCCACCCACCCACCCACTCATTGACTCCGCCCCCTGCAACATTTGAATTTCCTGCACGTTTGAGTTGCCTGCCTGTTTGGTCACTTTAACATGACGCCAGGCCTCCTTAACAGGTTTATTTATTTATTTATTTAAAAGATTTTTACCCCGCCTTTATGCCCGAAGGCACTCAAGGCGGCAATGTTCTGCGGGTGCTGTGGAATACTGTTGCCACTGTTGGGTCAGTTTAAAATTGTCTGAGGCCTCAAAAAGGGCTTTTTTCATGTCCCTTCCTGCCACGACATCACTTCCGGCTTATGACGTCACTTCCGGTGGGCGGGTCCCGACATGTGCCAATCAAAAGTGAGTACCTGTTCTTAAATCATTTAGATGACACCACTGTCCCAGCCTCCCTGACTCTGAGAGTGGTGCAAACGTGCTTTATTTGCGACACTCCTGGGCTGGCACAAGGGACTTGCACTGGTCTGACTCCAGGTTAGGATTGTAGTTGCACCCTGAGAAATCCTTGGCCCTTGGAGAATGCGTCCTGTCCCTCGTTAAAGCCACACAAGCTAATGCCCATCTGGTGGTAATGAGTTCCACAGACTATGGGTGCAATCCTAACCTGGAGTTCGGCCAAAAAAGTTTGGCTGGCACAAGGGACACCGTCAAGTATGTTCGGACCACTCTCGGAGTCAGAGAGGCCAGCACACAGACGTGCGCCATCCTCCCTGACTCCGAGAGTGGTCCAAATGCACTTTACGGTGGCCCTTGTGCCGGCCTAACTGTGCCGGTCGAACTCCAGGTGAGGATTGCGCTCTAATTCTGTGCTGTGTGTCGCTAACCCTGTAGGATGGCCATCCTACATCCCCCACCAGTCAGGAGCGCCACTCTACAAGGGGATCCTTTTTAAAAAACATGCAATTACTGACAGGTGCGTTCCTGATACATACCTGTCTTGGCCTTTTCCCAGACTCCCTGGCTGCTGTCTAAATTGCAGGTGTGCAGGGGCAGATCTACTGGGATAAGAGGGCAGAGCTCTAAGTTTTGCAAGGAGCCTTACCCTGTTATGTCATGTAAATCCCACCTCTCCCTTGCTGCTGTAGCCAGTAAGCAACGCCAAGATGTTGCTTTTCCCGGTGAGGATTGGCTAAAACGGTGCAGGAGAGGAGTGATTTCCACTGCAAGGTACGGCTTCTTGCAAAACTTAGAGCTTTGCCCTCCCTTAGATCTGCCTCTGCAGGTGTGTTTGAACTGCCCCCCATGCAGAATAAAGTAACAAGTAAGCATTATAGACAGCCTCAAGAGCTATGGGGCCCCACTGGGAACATTTTCTGCAGGATATCAGGCTCACAACCAAGGTCTGTAGACTCTTAGTGCCCAATCCTTTCCAGCTTTCCAGCACTGATGCAACCATACCTGCATCCTGTGTCCCAATGGAGTGGGGTAGACACGGAGGCCTCCTCAAGTTAACATTTGTTCCCTTATCTCGGGGACTCAATGTGGCAGCAACAGCACTGGAGAATTAGATAGGATCGGGCCCTTAGAGATATACTGTACATCACATTTATCCTAGACTCGATATCTCGATGGTCGGATGGACAGCCATTCAGAGGCGCGCTTAAAAAGTGTGGGTGAGTTCATGGACCAGTGGAAATGTGTGAGATGGCCAGCCAGCAAAAGAACGGAGAATGACCTTGAGAACCTGTCCAGGCTGGACTTATGACTGTCTGCTGAAGCTTGATGGCAGCCAGCCAGAGGAGAGAACCACACAGTGAAGGCTACATCTGGGACTGAGGATTCGGTGAATCACAGAATACTGGATATTGGTGGTAAAAACCCATTGAAAATGGTGGTTTAGACTCAGTCATGGCATCTAAATGATTTAGCAACAGGTACTCACTTTTGATTGGCACTTGTGTTGGGGCCCGCCCACTGGAAGTGAGGTCATAGCCGGAACCCAGGAACCGCCCCCAGGAACCGCCGCGCCTCCTCAGTAGGCCGTGTGGCGGCCCGGGAGAAGGCCTGGGAGTCCCGGGCCTTCCCCGGGGCCGCCGCGTGGGCTACCAATTCCCCCCCCCCCAGGAACTGCCGTGCCTCCTCGGGAGGGAGCCCCAGGCGGCCTATCTGCTCACGCTGCTGCTGCTGTCGGTCTCCCTCGCTCTGCTGCCTGCCTGCCTTGCCTGCCTGGCTCTGAGAACGTGCAGGCAACTCAAACATGCAGGCAATTCAAACATTGCAGGGGGCGGAGCGGAGCGCCGACAGAGTCGATGAGTGGGCAGGCGAATGGGCGGGGCCAGTCCTAATCCTAGGAACGGGTATGCGCATACCCCCGCATACCCGCTACATGACATGTCTGTTTAGACTAGCCTGCCCATGTAAGCCGGCTTGGGCATTTGCTTTGGCATGGGGAAGGAGGGATATAAATTCTTCAAATACATACACGCGTAGATGTAATTTCAAATTGATTTTTTGAAAAACGACAGTATAAACAAACATTGCTGACTTTTTAAGAATTCAGAAGAAAATTAAGAACATAAGAAGAGCCCTGCTGGATCAGGCCAAGGGCCCACCTAGTCCAGCTTCCTGTATCTCACAGTGGCCCACCAGATGCCTCAAGGAGCACAGGAGACAACAAGATGCCTGCATCCGGTTGCCACTCCCCTGCGTCTGGCATTCTGAAGTAGCCTACTATTAATGGATGGAGGTTGCACCACTCATCACGGCCTGTAGCCCACAATGGACTTTTCCTCCAGAAATTTTATTTATTTATTTATTTAAAAGATTTTTACCCCGCCTTTATGCCCGAAGGCACTCAAGGCGGCATTACATAAAACTATAAAATTTAACATTAAAAAACACTATAAAAGAACATTAAAACAACATATTCAAACAAAATTAAAAACACAACAATAAAATTTAAAAAACCAAACCCAGTGGATCATAAAAATATAACACCCCAGCCAGTCAACCTGTCAACAATTAAAAGCTTTTTTAAATAAAAAGGTCTTCAGCCCCCACCGAAATGTTAACAGAGAGGATGCAGTTCTCAATTCTAAGGGGAGGGTATTCCAAAGTTGGGGGGCCACCACCGAGAAGGCCCTAACCCTGGCCGCCGTCCCTCTCACCTCTCCTGGTAGCGGCACAGTCAAAGGGGCCCCCCAGATGATCTAAGAGTACGGGTTGGATTATATGGAAGAAGGCGGTCCCTCAAATACCCCGGACCCGAGCCGTAAAGGGCTTTAAAAGTCAAAACCAGCACCTTGAATTGGGCCCGGAACAGAACCGGCAGCCAGTGTAGTCGCCGGAGCAACGGCTCGACAGAGTCAAACCAACGTGCCCCAGCAACCACCCGAGCCGCCGCGTTCTGTACTAGTTGTAATTTCCGGACCATCTTCAAAGGCAGCCCCACGTAGAGCGCATTGCAATAATCTAATCTAGATGTCACTAGGGCGTGGGTCACTGTGGCCAGGTCCGCACAGCTCAGGTACGGCCGCAGCTGGCGAATCAGCCAATCTGTCCAATCCCCTTTTCACGACACCTAGGCAAGACACCTGTGGCAAGGAGTTCCACAGATTAATTAAAACCGTCGCTGTTCTCTAGAAAGCCTGAAACCTCAGCCTTTTAGGTGTCTCTTGCAATGTCGTTGTTGTTTGTGTTTGACAGGACTACAGTAGATGACCCTAGCACAAAGCGCCCCCCCTCCCCAATAGGTGTGTGGCCCAATTGGGAGCCATTGGTCCAATTGACTTAAAGCTGGCCCAGAGGCCGGGGGGGGGGGGAGGTCCATTCTCTAAGGCATCATCTGAGCCTGCAGCCCCTCCTTCTGTTGCCTTTCAAACCTTCTCTCCCCGTCTCCCCCTCCCCCAATGTTCATCCTCCTCTCTCTTTGTTGTTGTTGTTCAGTCGCTAAATTGTGTCCGACTCTCTGTGACCCCCTGGACCGCAGCACGCCAGGCCTCCCTGTCCTCCACTAGCTTCCGGAGTTCGCCCAATTTCATGCTCATTGCTTAGGTGACACTCTCTAACCATCTCATCCTCTGCCGCCCCCTTCTCCTTTGGCCTTCCATCTTTCCCAGCAGGAGGGTCTTTTCTCAAGAGTCCTCTCTTCTCATGAGGTGGCCAAAGTATTTGAGCTTCAGCTTCAGGATTTGTCCTTCCAGGGAGCAATCAGGCTTGACTTCCTGGAGGATTGCCCGATTGGATCTCCTTGCAGTCCAGGGGACTCTCAAGAGTCTTCTCCAGCACCATAATTCGAAAGCATCTATTCTTCAGCGCTCTGCCTTTCTTATGGTCCAGCTCTCACAGCCATACATTGCTACTGGGAAAACCATCGCTTTGACTATGCGAACCTTCATTGGCAGGGTGATGTCTCGGCTTTTTATTAAGTTGTCTAGGTTTGCCATAGCTTTCCTCCCAAGAAGCAAACGTCTTTTAATTTCATGGCTGCAGTCACCATCTGCAGTGATCTTGGAGCCCAGGAAGATAAAGTCTGTCACTGCTTCCATTTCTTCCTCTTCTATTTGCCAGGAAGTCATGGGAGTGGTTGCCTCTCTCTTTATCCTTCTGCAAAAATATGTGCTGGGGGTTTGCCCTGGGATGACTCAGCTTCATCAGGGTCACACATCATCCTGTTGTGGGTCCGGAATCAGGGACTTCCTGGCTGCAACCCACACTTGGAGATGCCCCAAACGTCCTCTTGCAAGCCTCCCAGCCAGCTGCATTGCACAGTGGAGGAGAGATGTTGCTCCAGGGCAGGGCATCTGTGCAGCTTGGAAACTACTCACTGTTCTAGTCAGAGGCGTTTCTACAGGGATGGCAAAGCTCTAAGTTTTGCAAGAAGCCTCACCTTGCAGTAGAAATCACTCCTCTCTTGCACCGTTTTAGCCAATCCTCACAGGGAACAGCAACATCTTGGCGTTGCTTACTGGCTACAGCAGCAAGGGAGAGGAGGGATTTACATGACAGGGTAAGCCTCCTTGCAGAACTTAGAGCTCTGCCCTCCCTGTAGAGACGCCACTGATTCTAGTGACACATCTGTTATTCTCAGAGCACAATCCTGTGGAGGTGCTTGGCTGGCACAAACCCCTTGCGCCGACCCAGGAGTGCTGTGAATGTGCCGTAAAGCACGTCCATGCCTTCTCGAGAGCCGGCTAGGCTGCTGCAGAGGCATGCGCTGGCCTGCAGACGCCGGATCCGTGCCTGGAGCAGTGGAGTTTGCCCCAAACAAGGTCGGCCAGCAAGGGGGACAGGAGAGGGTGGAGGGGAGGGCAAACCGGAGGCAGGGATGGGTGTTTTGGGGTGGGAGTCGGGGAGGCGGATCAGGCCCAGGAGGGGGAGACTGGCTGGGGCATCTTAGCCCACATCCTCACTCTTGCCCCTGGCCTGAGCAGCCTTACATGGACTGCTTGGATTTACATACAAGTCCTTACATGGACTGCGAAAATTAAAACTGTTTTATTTCATAGAATCATAGAGTTGGAAGGGGCCTACAAGGTCATCTAGACTAACCCCCAGCCTGGAGTAGGAAATCCTTCTACAGCATCTCCAGCAGGTGCCTGTCGAGCCTCGGTGTGGACTTTATTATTTAATTGGCTGTGCCTGCATAATGGCTGCAGTTGCTGACACGAGACCACCTGTATCACCTACCTAGTGCATTTTAAGGCGATTCTAATGTAGAATTATAATACAAATGTTGGAGAGAAATATGCCTGCGACAGGCAGGGGGATGGAGTAGATGACCTTGTAGGTCCTTTCCAACTCTATGATTCTATGGTGTTCTGGGTTTTTTTGCATGTGCAACCCAAATGTAGTGCATTTTTATTTTTTTTTAGAGAACATAAGAACATAAGAAGAGCCCTGCTGGATCAGGCCAAAGGCCCATCTAGTCCAGCTTCCTCTATCTCACAGCGGCCCACCAGGTGCCCCAGGGAGGCATGAGACAACAAGATGCTTGCATCCTGTTGCCACTCCCTTGCACCCGGTACTCTGAAGTAGCCCACCACCTTTGTAAGGAGGTTGCACAACCCATCATGGCCTATAGCCCATGATGGACCTTTCCTCCAGAAATCCATCCAATCCCCTCTTAAAGGCATCCAGACCAGATGCCATCACCACCTCCTGTGGCAGAGAGTTCCACAGATTAACTACCCGCTGGGTAAGAAAGTACTTCCTTTTCTCTGTTTCAACTCTCCCAACCCTCAGTTTTAGCTGAGGTTAACACCTGGTTCTGGTGTTTTGAGAGAGGGAAAAGAACATCCCTCTATCGACTCTATCCCTTCCATGCATGATTTTGTATGTCTCAGAGAAGGACAGTACTCACTGGGATAGCGCACATAGAACTCGTTCTCCAGGTGGGTTTTGTTGCGGCTGCTCAGCTGGTCGTGCCACAGCTTGGGGCTGGTCTGGTCGTCGTAGGAGACGAAAATAGAGAAGAGGAGGATGGTGAGGAACTGGAGGAAGACGCAGAGCAGCGGCAGCTTCAGCCGGAGGCTGGTGGAGCGGCCGGACATGGTGGGACGACGAGGGAAGGATCAGGGTGTGGAAGGAGGGCAGGAAGCCGGGAGAGCAAAGTGAAACCAGCGGGAGGCTTGGCTGAGCTCACCTGTGGAGCCTGGCTCCGCCTCCAAGCCGGTGACGAATTTCCAGGGGAGCCCCACCCAAAGGAGGCGGTGGCAGCAGGCAGCACCCATCCCGCACGGAGGAAGGCTTTGCTCACAGCTGCTGCTCCTGGGCCTTGGCCCAGATTCAGCTGCTGTGGGAATATGATATGAGGTTGCTGGAAAAAGACACCTGCAGGGCGAGGACGCTGGGAAAGGGCAACTCCTCTTGGGAACTCCTGAGCCATCAACCAGAACCAGGGGGCATCCGCTAAAACTGAGGGTTGGGAGAGTTAAAACAGAGAAAAGGAAGTACTTTTTTACCCAGCGGGGAGTTAATCTGTGGAACTCTCTGCCACAGGAGGTGGTGATGGCATCTGGTCTGGATGCCTTTAAGAGGGGACTGGACGGGTTTCTGGAAGAAAAGTCCATCGTGGGCTATATAGGCAATGATGGGTTGTAGCCTCCTTACATTAGTAGTAGGCTACTTCAGAGTACTGGGTGCAAGGGAGTGGCAACAGGATGCAGGCATCTTGTTGTCTCGTGCCTCCCTGGGGCACCTGGTGGGCCGCTGTGAGATACAGGAAGCTGGACTACATGGGCCTTTGGCCTGATCCAGCAGGGCTCTTCTTATGTTCTTATGGCTGCTGTTTCCCAGCTTGTGATGAAACCTACCAAATTCTGCAGGGGGGAGTCGAGTGGATAGAGGGGTGTTGCTCTTTCCCCTCTCACACAACACCAGAACCAGGGGACAGCCACTCAAATGGAGTGTGGGGAGAGACAGAACGGGCAAAAGGACACATTTCTTGACCCTGTGCGTAATTAAGGGCACAATCCTAAATGGAGTTAGGCCAGCATAAGCTAAACCAGCAAAATTTGGCAGCACAAGGGCCACCATAGAGTATGTTTGGGCCACTCTTGGAGGCAGAGAGGCCAGCACACAGACGGGCGCCATCCTCCCTGACTCCAAGAGATCCGGGAGATGTCTAGACTGCTACTTACCGGCCGTAATAGTCAGGCTTTAAAGTTTACTGCTAGTTTTTTGGCAGCCGCAGTTAAAATACGTGTAGCTTTGCTGGCCCAAGGGAGAGAATAATAACCCATTGAATTTAGGATTGTATTTATTATTTGTTCACACATTTATAAATTTATATACTAATTTTAATTACATGCTTATCTTTGGATCTTTGGATATGTGAATTTACCTGTATAGCTGGTCTTTGACTGTAATAAAACTAAACTGAGTGCAGAGGCAGATCTAAGGGGGGGGGCAAATCTGTAAGTTTTGCAAGAAGCCTTACCCTGTCGTGTAAATGCCTCCTCTCCCTTGCTGCTGTAGCCAGTAAGCAATGCCAAGATGTTGCTGTTCCCTGTGAGGATTGGCTAGAACAGTGCAGTGCAGTGCAGTTTTCCACTGCAAGGTAAGGCTTCTTGCAAAACTTACAGATTTGCACCCCCTTAGATCCGCCTCTGACTGAGTGGTCCAAACGCGCTTTACGGTGGCCCTTGTGCCGGCCAAACTTTGCTGGCTTAGCTTATGCAGGCTTAACTCGAGTTTAGGATTGCGGTCTAAGTCTGTGGAACTCCTTGCCAGAGGTTGAAGGCCCTGATGCCTTGAAAGGGGGAATCTGTGGTCTGTTTTTGATGGGAGATAGAACGCCAGGCTGTGACAAGCTGAAGTAACCTGTTGTGGCAGAATGGAGCTGATTAGCCAATATGGGGATGGATGAGAGCAAAAGAACAGAGTACGACCTTGAGGACCGGTCCAGGCTGGACTTAAGATTGTCCACTGAAGCTCGATGGCAGCCAGCCAGAGGAGAGAACCACACTGTGAAGGCTACATCTGGGACTGAGGATTTGGTGAATCACAGAATACTGGATATTTGTTTAAAAAAACCCATTTGAAAAAAGGTAGTTTAGACCAGCCTGCCCATGTAAGCCGCCTGGGGCATCTGCTTTGGCATGGGAAAGGCAGGATATAAATTCTTCAAATAAATAAATAAATAAATATTGTTTATCTTTGATTTTTTTAAAAAACTGTACTTTAATACAGGGCCCATGTTTTCTGCAGGCCACAGAATGAAGTTTGGAACGAAAAAAAGTCATTTCCAGGTGTTTGGAAAAACTGGATGTTTATATGCCTGGCATCTTGGCCAGACGCCATTACCAGATCCTGTGGCAAGGAGTTCCACAAGCTAACTACATGATGGACATAGAAGCATTGGTACAACATGCTCCTGTTCTGCTGCTGGGCTGCTTCCTAGCTGTGCACTACAGATGGACTTGTGACAATTCTTCCCCACCCCACCTTTTCCCACCAAACCTTCCCATTCTACCCTTGTGGGATTATCACAAGGGAGTGGGGAGTAGTGGCAAGAGCAGACCCTGCCCTCCCTTCCCCCAGCGCCATGGTGGGAGCAGTGGTATCAGCAGAGCCTATGTAATTTGCCTGTGGAACTCCTTGCCACTGGATGTGGTAATGACATCTCAGCTAGATGCATTTCAAAGGGGATTGAACAGATGGATGGAGGAAAAGTCCATCACAGGTTACAAACCACAGTGGGTACCCACAACCTCCTAGTCTAGAAGTCAGCTCTTTCTGACAATGCTCGATGCAAGGGAGTGGCAGTAGGATGCAGGTGTCTTGTGGCCTTGAGACATCAGGTGAGCCACTGAGATGCAGGAAGATGGACTAGGTGGGTCTTGGGCCTGATCTAAAGGCACTCGTCTGATGTTCTTATGTTCTTATATGTATATATTCTTATATGCTTCTGGGATTGGCCAGGCCCTTGTGGGTCTCTGACCCTTGCCCCACATCCAGTCTGTCCGCCCAGCCGTCCCCCAGTTTGGAACCATGCCAGGGCAATATTTCAAGGATTCCTTTCCCTTTTTATTTGTTGTTAGTCCTCCCTGCTGCGGTCAATTATTTGTAGCCCATGGTGGGAACTCTTATCTGACCACTTAATCAGTCCTTATCTCGATAATTAAAAGTGGCTTTGAAATGCCCCACACATTCCTGGGCTTAAAAATAAACCTTTCCAGATCTTTCGATAACTGAACCGCTTTCTGGGAGATCTCTTTGACAGAGACCTTTCCACAGCCAGCCAACCAACCCTTGAAGCAACAGGTGTTCATCTCACCTGGGCAAATATGCTGGGCTGTGGGGTCAATTTCAGGAACTTCTCATGACCTCCCCCATAGTCAAAAACCTATTAAGACCACCCCTCCCCCACCAAATCCACTTGCAATTTCTTCCTTGCTTTTTCTTCTCCTGTCCCTTATTCCTCCTTTGAAAATTATTTTACTTCCTTTAAAGGTCCAGCTCTTTTCATTTCAAGCTCTTAGAGTGGGTTGCAAGAGGTTTAAAGCATGTTTATCCAAACTGGGGAGGAAAAATCAGATTTTTAAAAATCCGAAATAAATCTTTAAGGCATAACTGGATGCAAACTTGTGTTGTCTTTTAGGAAAAATAAAGTGTTACCTCATTTGTGTGTGTGTGTGTGTGTGTGTGTGTGTGTGTGTGTGTGTGTGTGCCATGGTAAAGAAGGTAAAGGTTTCCCAATGACCGAATGGTCTAGTCGTGACCGACTGCAGGGGGCGGTGCTCATCTCCGTTTCTAAGCCTGTGGAGCCGGCGTTTGTCCGAGGACAAGCTTCTGTGGTCATGTGGCCAGCATGACAATATGCCGTGGCGCATGGAACACCGTTCCCTTCCCACCGAAGTGGTCCCTATTTATCTACTTGCATTTTTAGGTGCTTTTGAACTGCTAGGTGGGCAGGAGCTGGGACAAGCAACAGGAGCTCACTCCATCGCACAGTCTTGAACTCCCAACCTTGCGGTCGAAAGCCCAGCAACAGCAGTTCAACCCACTGCGCCACCACATCCCCTGTGTGTATCACACAAGCACACAAATACTAGACCCTTGCTATCCATGGGGGATCTTCCAGAACCCCCCCCCCCCATGGAGACAGATAATGAAATTGATAGGTCGGTGGGGGGCTGGGCTAGCAACCCGGAAGTGTTTCCGGTCTCGTCTGGGAGGTCAGAAGAACATGTGCTCATCAGAAGAGCTCTGTTGGATCATGTTTGTTCCCTCACCTTGGAGCTGCATTGCCCTTACCCCAGGGCTGGAAACAGGGCTGGGTCTAGCAGCTGCAGGACCCAATGTGGGGGCATTCCTGCGGGGCCCCCAACCCTCCCTGCGGGGGCCCCACTCACCAAGAAGAGCTCTGCTCGTGCCACATGCAAAGCATGGCATGTGGAAGGAGTTGCTGCCAACTGCTTCCAGGTGGCCCATTTTGGGCTGTTCAGAGGCAGAGGCAGGTGGGAGAGACCCAGGTCAAGCTGCTCTGCTAGCCCCACTGACTTGCAGCCCACAGAGATCCCAGCTGCAGCCACCGGCAATGTGCTCACCCTGCTAGTGCGGGGCCCCCTGAAGCGCATGGCCCGATGTGATGGCATTGGTCACACTGGCTTAAAGCTGGCCCTGCCTCTCTCTCTCTCTCTCTCTCTCTCTCTCTCTCTCTCTCTCTCTCTC
>JAJKFI010000181.1:422808-450417 GCA_029204185.1 Lerista edwardsae | reverse complement strand
ATTATTATTATTATTATTATTATTATTATTATTATTATTATTATTATTATTATTAGCCTGTAAACCGCTTTGTGAACTTTGTGTTGAAAAGCGGTATATAAATACTTCGATTGATTGATTGGGAGGCTGGAGAGGGGGAGGACTCTGTGGTTGTGCCAAGGTTAAATAGGCTTTCTTTTCTTTCTGATACTCTTTTCTATTGGAAAATGACTGAGGACGCAATCCTAAACTGAGTTTGGCCAGCATAAGCTAAGCCAGCAAAGTTCGGCCAGCACAAGGGCCATCGTCAAGTATGTTTGGACCACTCTCGGAGCCAGAGAGGTCGGCACACAGACGTGAGCCATCCCCCCTGACTCTGAGAGGGGTCCAAACGCGCTTTACAGTGTCCCTTGTGCCGGCTGAACTTGTGCTGGTTGAGTTTATGCCGGCCTAACTCCAGTTTAGGATTGTGCTCTGAGAAATCACCCAACTGATTGCTGCCTTCTCAGGCAAACAGCAGGCTCTAGTGTCACAACGACGGCACTTCAGGCCGTGACATCACTTCTGGTGGGTCCTGGGCAGATTGTCATTGTAAAAAGTGGGTCCTGGTGCTAAAACATTTGAGAACCAGTGCAATAGATGCAAGCATTTGCTGAGATCCCAGGAGATTTCCAGCTCCCCTCCTTTTGGCTCCTGGGGCCCCCTTCTTGACCCTGGGACCAGGTACGATTCACCCCCCCCCATGCACCCTGCTCCGACAGTTGGTCATTTCTCCCCACACCTCCCCTGCAAGCCCTGCCTTTTGACCCAGACCGAAATGCAAACAATATCAAAGAGATGGGAACGCAGGCCTGCCCTATCAATCATTAAACTGGCCATTTAGATCTGTTCCGCTCTCTGTCCTTGCTCATTTTCTTTTGTTGCTGAAACATGATGCCATCTCCCATCACGATTACCTACAGGTGGATCTTCCAGGTGAGGGCTGCTCCTTGCAGGGCCGGCCCTTCCATGAGGCTTACTGAGGTGGCTGCCTCAGGTCACGGCTTTAGCAGCAGAGCTTGGAGACTGGAACCGCCCCAAATGCAGGAATTGTTTGTTTTTTTTCCCCTCCTGGAGGTAAAGTGTAGCCCAGGAGGAAGAAACATGCAAAGAGGAACCCCTTCTGGGCACATTCCAGCAACAGCAGCCCTGGGTTTCTGGCAAGGTTGGTCACACTGGGACAGGTTACAGTTTTGCAGGCCCCTCCCCAGCTCTCTCTCTCTCCACTTCTGGGATAACATTCAGGACTCCTCCAGGGGCTTGCAGTGGCTACTGAAACCCAGAGAACCAGGCCCTTGTTTCTCCGTCATCCCGGGACTGTGGCTCTGTCTGTGTGTGTGTTGGCCTGCATGTGATATCGAACCCTGGATCTCTCTGTCCTTTTCTTCCTCCTTCACAATGACCCGACTGTTGCTGGTCTTCTTTGCTGAGTTACGATTCTGTCTTTCATTTGAAACAGACCTGATGCTTGGCCGGGCGGGGGGGGGGGGAGAGAAAGGAAGCAGAAAGCTGAATGCAACCCGACCCACGTTCACAACCACCTGTCTGGAACATGGTCTCAAAGCACCATCCTAACCTGGAGTTAGGCTGGGACACGTTTGGCTGGCCCAAGGGGCACCGGAAAGCTCCTTTGGCCCACTCTTGGAGTCAGGGAGGATGGTACACGAAGGGGAGGAATCATGTGGCGGGGAGTTCCAGGAGCTCACCACGACCTGGGTTTGGGCTCCCTTGGTCTCTGCTGGTCTCTGCATCACTCAGGACCTGCCAAGCCTGCTGCTGTTCGCCTTTGTCCTTTTTCCGATCCAGACCACACAGATTATACCTCTGGGACATCCCTTAGATGGAGTCATCTGTGGTTATATCGAACTCTGTCGGGGCCTGTCCTTCAGAGAGGCATGCTGAGCAGAAATGCACCTTCCAGAGGGTTGTTAACACTGCCCAGAAGATTATTGGTTGTGCCCTTCCTTCCTTGGAGGAACTTTATAGCTCAAAGTGTCTGAAGAAGACTTTCAAAATTCTGAAAGACCCATCACATCCTGGTTATCAGTTTTTTGAACTATTGCCATCAGGTAGAAGATATAGGGCGATAAGAACAAAAATGAATAGATTTAAAAACAGCTTTTATCCTAGTGCAGTGTCTAGATTAAATGCGGTGGTATAGTGATACATTGAGCAGAGTTTTAGACTGTATGTAATGTTCTGTTCTGATCTTGTTGTATTGATGTTTTGTTTGGTTTTGTTTTTACCATGCAAAAGCACCTAATTTTGCTGTACATGTGCAAACGTGTACAATGACAAATAAAATTCTATTTCTATTTCTATCTTATGGGCCACTGATCTGGGGCAACAAAAGCCTGGTCTTTGGCAGCAGTGAAGAAAAGCTCTATTGGGTGTCCCTTGAAATCTCAGCTGAACACAAAGGGCTGTCAGAGATCGAGCCAGCTAGCATTCTTGTCACAAAAGGGATCAAATTTGCAGGTGACACAGAAAGAGGGTGGACGGGGAACACTTTAGAACACTGATTCCCAAACTGTGGGTTACGAACCACCAGTGGGTTGCAAGCAGTGGTATCATCTAAATGATTTAAGAACAGGTACTCACTTTTGATTGGCACGTGTCGGGACCCGCCCACCGGAAGTGACGTCATACGCCAGAAGTGAGGTCGTGGCAGGAAGTGACATGAAAAAAGCCCTTTTTGAGCTCTCAGACTATTTTAAACTGACCCAGCAGTTGCAACAGTATTCCACAGCACCCCCAGAACATGTTAAGGAGGCCTGGCATCATGTTAAAGTGACCCAACAGTTCCAAAACCCCAGAGCAGCTCATTTTTCAGTGGCAAGGCAAGGCAAGGCAAGGCTCTGCTCGCTGCCTGCCTGCCTGCCTGGCTCTGAGAGCGTGCAGGCAACTCAAACATGCAGGAAATTCAAACGTTGCAGGGGGTGGAGTCGACGAGTGGGCGGGCGAATGGGCGGGGCCAGCCATAATCCTAGAAACCGGTACTCGCGTCCCCCCGCGTACCCCCACGTACCCCCGCGTACCCCCTGCATGACATCACTGGTCGCAAGCCAATTTCAGATGGCTTGATGAAGCACCTACCGAAGCCATCATGGAAAATGGGATGATGGGATGCTGGAAAAGGGGAGGGCTGTGTGGTGGTTTTGCTTGTGTCAAGCTTGTAAATAGGCCTTTTTCTTTCTGATTCACTTTGCTATTGGAAAATGGCAGAGAAATCACCCAACTGATGGCTGCCTTCTCAGGAAAGCAGCAGGCTCTGGCGGCACAATGACGGCACTTCCAGCCATAACATCACTGGTGGGTCCCGGATAGACGGTCATTCTAAAAAGTGAGTCCTTGTGCTTAAAAGTTTGAGAACCACTGCCTTAGAAGGCAATAACTAAATTAAAGAAGGGCCTTGACAGCAAAGAAAACTGGGCAGAAGAGCGAAGAAAATGAAATTTAGCAGAGCACAACGTCCTGCACAATTGTATTGTAGTTGTGGCAAATGCTGTTTAAATGTGTTTTTAAATTCTTAAACTTTAGGGTTTGCAGGCGCATGGTCTTTGGCCTGTTAAACCTAAATAAACTTGAACTTGAGCCTGCAAAGCCTTGCACTCTTATGTCTGATAAGGTAAAGGTCTCCCCGCAACCGAATGGTCTAGTCGTGACCGACTGCAGGGGGCGGTGCTCATCTCCGTTTCTAAGCCGAAGAGCCAGCGTTTGTCCGAGGACAAGCTTCTGTGGTCATGTGGCCGGCGTGACTATTCGCCGTCACCTTTCAACCAAAGTGGTACCTATTTATCTATTCGCATTTGTACATGCTTTTGAACTGCTAGGTTGGCAGGAGCTGGGACAAGCGATGGGAGCTCACTCCATCGCGTGGTCTTGAACTCCCAACCTTCTGGTCAGAAAGCCCAGCAGCAGCAGTTTAACCCGCAGCGCCACCACATCCCTTTATGTCTGATGGGGATCACTCAAAAGCCAATTGGAAATGTTTTGTTACGGGGCCCCAGATCTGTAGACTGTAGACTCTTCCAAAGATAAGTAAAAATTCATTATAGACTTTCTGTAACTATGGTAGGATGGAAAGCTATCCAAAGGGTCATTTAAAAAGTGCTTGTGAGTGAGGGTCCAATCCTATCCAACTGCCTAGCACTAATGCAGCCTTGTCAATAGGTGGCAATCATAGATAATGTTTGTTCCCTTGCCTTGGGCCTTGCGACTGCAGCAGCGCTGGAACCTTGAACTGGATTGGGCCCTCAATGGACCAAGTGAATCTCAGAGTATTTCAGTACAAAACTGCATACATGAAAGCCTACAAGGAAACAGACTAAACATGGAGATTACCTTCGAAACGTAAAGTGCATCAAATTTGTATCAAATAGGATAATAGAAAACATTGCATTTGTCTGTAGCGGAGATCAGCAGAGGTCCTTTAAATATTGCTTGTATTGCCTTTTTAATGTTGTAAGCCACCTTGTGTGCCTTCGGGCAGAAAGGCGGGGTAGAAATCGAATTAATAATAATAATAATAATAATAATAATAATAATAATAATAATATTATTATTATTATTATTATTATTATTATTATTATTATTATTATTATTGAGTTAGGTTTTTGTGGTTCTGTGCTGTAGTTGCAGTTTTGGCCTATTGTTAGTGCTTTGTTTTGGTTATGTACTTTGTGTTGTATTTGATTTTTGTTACTTTTTTTTAAAAAAAAAGTTACTTATGTCTGCAAAAAACAAAGAAATAAAGTGTGTGTTTGAATCCTATCCAACTTTCCAGTGCTGATGCACAGCACTGTAGTCCTAAGGTAAGGGAACAACAGAGGCAGATCTAAGGGAGGGCAAAGCTCTAAGTGTTGCAAGAAGCCTTACCTTGCAGTGGAAATCACTCCTCTCCTGCACTGTTCTAGCCAATCCTCACAGGGAACAGCAACATCTTGGTGTTGCTTACTGGCTACAGCAGCAAGGGAGAGGAGGCATTTGCATGACAGGGTAAGGCTCTTTGCAACACTTAGAGATTTGCCCTCCCTTAGATCTGCCTCTGGGGAACAACCCTTACTTTGAGGAGGCCTCTGGAACTGCCCACCACTACAGGATGCAGTGCATGCCCCACTGGCATGGCTGCAACTGTAGTGGAAATTTGGATACTTGGGCCCTAGATTACCCTAGCACAAGGCCCCTTAGGCGCAGGGCCTAATTGGCTGAAAGCCGGCCCTGGATCATTTATTCCCATTGCAGAATTACACTTGTATCCTTTTCTGCCCCACTTCCATCTTCCTCCCAGAAAAGCAGCCTCGTCATCCCCAGCTGCCTTGGGGTGGGGGCTGTCTGAAGCCTGGAGGCCCATCTGTGGGTTGGCCTCCACAGCCAGCTTTCCAAAATAGCAGCTGACTAATTTTGGGAGCCCTCAAAGCGTTCGGCGATTGTTGGCTTCCGGGGCTGAGAGTATCTTTTGGACGCCCACTAAAACTGACTGACGCAGCTCGCCTGGTGCATTGTGGGAAACTCAGTTGGCTCCTTCAGACATCAGAATGCCAATTTTGGTTGGGCAGAAGCATCTGGACCTGGGGGCAGAAGGTGTCCTAAGCTGTTGCATTCTGGGAAAAATTTCTGAGCATCTTCAAGCAACCCCCTTCCCAAGGTCTATGGACTTGTTTATCCAGAGGATCAAGCCGGGGGGGAAAGTACCAGCAACCAGCATCCGGAATCATGTTGACATTTGGGTCTGAATTCCCCGGGAATAAAGACAAGCTTGTTTTCGGAGGGCTGTTCTGTTTTCCAAGGCGAACAAAGGGAAATTGTTTTTTTGCCTTGTTTTAAAGCATTTTTTTTTCAGAGTGGGGGGGGGTGGAATGAAAGAGGGAGAAACCGTGCACACTGTTTACGGGAGCTCACAGACGATCTGGAGAGATGAGAGTCAATGCAAGGATGGATGCCAAGCAGAGGGAAGGAAGAGGAATATGTCCACTTGGAGAGGATTGAAGAGGATATCAATATTGGTGATTTTCTGAATTCTCCAGGTCTTTCTGGTGTAACTAAATGCCGTGATATACTAACCTCCCTTCCACACACACACTCTTCTCTCTCTCTCTCTCTCTCTCTCTCTCTCTCTCTCTCTCTCCCTCTTCTCTTCTCTTTGAGGGCCAATCATGGTTGACATGGTCATTGGAACTCCTTGCTACAGGATGTGTTGATGGCTGTGCAGGTGGCCAGAAGGGCCCTCGTTCACCGACTCTCTTGGAATCTCTGGCAGAGGTGACTTTTTTAGCATCTTCTCATCCACCAAGGCACTAGATCCAGAGACATCTCTTGCAGCATGGAGGCATGCTTCTAGACTGCTTTTGGATGCTCAGATGAGAGGAGGCAGCATTGGACATTCCCCACAGCACTTTCCTGGGCTTTCCGATCGAGGCTACTGGAGGATTTTGCAGGCTGTGTACTCAGGTATGGACAGGAGGGGTGGATGTTCCTTACATGGCAGTCTTTGAGCCTCTGCTGCTCTGAATGGTATGTGGGACATGTGATCCACATTGCCCAGGACTCAAGAAAATGTCAAGATGCCCCTCCAAAAATTATGAATGGGGAGGAGAGGGCGGGGGTTCTTTTCCCTCTCACACAACACCAGAAACAGGTAGCAGCTCCTAAAAGTGAATATGGGAGAGTCAGAATGGACAAAAGGGAATATTTCTTGACCCAGTGTGTAACTAATCTGTGGAACACCTTGCCACAGGATGGGGTGATGGGTGTCTGGCCTGTATGCCTTGAAAAAGGAGATTGGACAGGCTGAGGGAAGAAATGTCCATCACAGGTTACAAGTCATGAGAGGTGTGTGCAACCTCTTGGTTCTCGAAGTGGGCTGTTTCTGAATGCCAGAGTGGCAAAAGAATGCAGGTGTCTTGCGGTCTTGAAGCACCTGGTGGGCCACTGTGAGATGCAGGAAGCTGGACTAGATGTTTTATTTACCTCAGAATTTTACTTCAGAAATTTACCTCAGAATGCCAGATACAAGGGAGTGGCAACAGGATGCAGGTGTCTTGCGGTCTTGAAGCACCTGGTGGGCCACTGTGAGATGCAGGAAGCTGGACTAGATGTTTTATTTACCTCAGAATTTTACTTCAGAAATTTACCTCAGAATGCCAGATAAAGGGAGTGGCAACAGGATGCAGGCATCTTGTTGTCTCGTGTGCTCCCTGAGGCATCTGGTAGGCCACTGTGAGATGCAGGAAGCTGGACTAGATCGGCCTTTGGCCTTATCGGGGCTCTTCTTATGTTCTTAAGGCCCAGATTGGGTTGCAAGTTATTATAGCTCTCTCCCCACAGACAGGATAGCAAATTCTCTTTTATTTACCTCATATTTACCTCAGAACTTTACCTCAGAATTTACCTCAGATTGCCAAATACAAGGAGTGGCAACAGGATGCAGGCCTCTTGTTGTCTTGTGTGCTACTTGATGCATCTGGTGGGCCACTGTGGGATACAGGAAGCTGGAGTAGATCGGCCTTTGGCCTGGTCCAGCAGGGCTCTTCTGATGTTCTTAAGATGTTCCTTCTTTTTGTAGGAAAGGCCCTCCTCTCTACTCCAAGCATGCACCAGCTTCTGATCTTGGTCACCTTCTGTCTTTCCTCTCTTCCTGGGCTTGCACCAATTTATCAACGACCAACTGGGAATCCAGGTATGCAGCCAACCAACCAAGAAACAAACGTCAGTTCCCCCACATGCCTCTCCATACTAGAACAGAGCTGAGCATTTTTTCCATGTACAACAAGATGGAATTGTGGTTCGGAAGGTGGACCTAGACCTTGAAGATCTTGAAGGTTCATGTTCCTGCTCAGCCATGAAACTTCCTGGGTGACCTCGGGGCAGTGGCTCTCTTCTCAGCCTGACCTCTCTCACAAGGTTGTTGTGAGGACAAAAGGAGGGAAGAAACTTTTTGCATCACCCCGACCTCCTTAGAGGAAGGGTGGAATAAAAACGGTATAAAATAAATTCACACACAGCTGAGGTCAGATTGTGCTTGGAGAACAGTCGACTGGCGAATTTCTGTTCCCCATTAATTTAAAATCCAAGACGTCAAGTTCTCATAGAATCATAGAGTTGGAAGGGACCTACAAGGTCATCTAGTGATTCTAGTCCAACCCCTGCCTGTAGCAGGAAATCCTCCTAGAGCATTTCCAGCAGGTGGAGAATCCACCACCTCCCTCTGATGGCAAACTATTCCTCTTTGGCTTAAAATAGCCAAGAAAACTGTAATTGTCCTGCAATGGGCACTGAACTGGTAATTGAGTCAACTGATGTCTTACCCCCTGCTAACTGGTCAAGAGGCCCTTTTTTCAAGTGGTGCTCCTCTTATATTCAGCAGGGGGAGAGCAATTGTCCCTCTTCATCCCTGCGCAGGGTCTTGTCTAGTGGCTGTTGCTGGGGGTGTTCTGCATTTATTTATTTTTTAGATTGTGAGCCCTTTGGGGACAGGGAGCCATTTAACTTTATCATTACTATTTGCTTGTGAACTGCTTTGTGAACTTGTGTTGAAAAGCAGTATATAAATACGATTGATTGATTGATTGATTGATTGATTGATTGATTGATTGATTGATTGATTAAGCCACTCAAACGAGGACAAAATATTGTCCTCTTCCCTCTAGGGGGCAACAGCATCCACATTCTGACTTCCTTTTCAAAGGAAGTCAGAAGAGGTTCCAAATACCTTTGCCGTACTGGATCTCAGAGGCAGATCTAAGGGATGGCAAAGCTCTAAGTTTTGCAAGAAGCCTCACCTTGCAGTGGAAATCACTCCTCTCCTGCACCGTTTTAGCCAACCCTCACCGGGAACAGCAACAACTTGGCATTGCTTACTGACTACAGCAGCAAGGGAGAGGAGGGATTTACAAGACAGGGCAAGGCTTCTTGCAACACTTAGAGCTTTGCCCTCCCTGTAGATCCGCCTCTGCTGGATCTTCAAACTATTTGCAATGGTTTTGATCTGGAGGTGAGCTGGATGGGGCCACAGATCCCGTCAGATCCCCAGAGCAAGCCCCTGTTTGCATCACAGCCTTCCAGAAAAATCTTCTGGGGTGAGCCTCTCCCATCAATGCACCACAAAGGCAATGACAGGCCCACAAGAATCAGACCACAATGTTATAACATTAGGGGGCAGAGTGGTGGTGCAGGGGTAAATTGTACAGTACTTGGGCCCAGGGTCAAAAAGGTTGGGGGGGCAGGGGGGGCTGGGAGCCAAAAGGAAGGGAGCTGGAAATGTCCTGGGGTCTCAGAGAAAATGTGTGCATCTATTGTGTGAAGGCTGGCATTCACATTTGGTGTAAGCCGACATAGTTTTTTTTAATAGAGGTATGCCCCAGTATTAGCCGGGGCTCCGTTCCAGAACCTGCCCCATGGATACTGGAAACGGTGGGTACTAGGGACACCTTTTTAAAGACAGGGGAACATCAGTGGTTTTTCTGCAACAAGGTAAAAAAAAAGAGATTTGTTTAATGTTCCCCTATCCAGCAATGGGATCTACAAACGACCTGGGGGAACGCTGGGCGGGACTTTCGCGGGGCTTCCGCGTGATTGGCTGCCCGTCCGCAGCGTCCGCACCCCACTGCTGCTCGCCCAGGCACCCGGCATGACCCTCACCCGTCCTCCGCAGCGAGCAGGAGCCCCCCCCCCCTGAGGCCAGGGCAGCTGCGGATCACTGCAGACGGGCTGCCAATCACCCGGATGTCCCGCCTAAGTCCCGCCCAGCATTCCCCCAGGTCATTTGTAGATCCCATTGCTGCCCCTATCCCCTGAGTGTTGGAAGAGTTAGAACAGCTAGCTCAGCTGGTAATTAACCTGTGGAACTCCTTGCCACAGGAGGCGGTGATGTCGTCTGGCCTAGGTGCCTTTAAAAGGGGATTGGACAGATTTATGGAGGGAAAGTCCATCGCACGCTACAGGCAGTATTGGGTGTGTGCAACCTCCTGGTTTTAGATGACGGCTACCTCAGGCCAGGTGCTAGGGAGAGGCAGCAGGTTGTAGTTGTAGGCTCCCTGAGGCAGCTGGTGGGCCACTGTGAGATGCAGGAAGCTGGACTAGATGGGCCTGGGCCTGATCCTGTTGGGCTCTCCTTATGCTCTTATGTTCTTTTTTTTATAGGCGTCCCAGTATCCATTGCATCTGTGGATAACTGAAACCGTGGATACTGCATCAGTGGATACAGGGGCAGGCCTATCTTGCAATTTGTAGCAATGATGACCCCATGAGCGCCTGAAATTAGGATCCAATGGAGAAGGGAAGGGCCCCAAAAGAAACTTTGTGCCCCCCCCTGATAAAATTCCTCCCAGAGGCCTTGGTCAGGTCCTTGGGGGAGGGAGGGGGAAATCAGCCAGTATCAGCTAATGGAAGAATTGGGTGAGACAAATAGAACCAGCCAAAATCCAGGAGGGATTTTTGTCCTGGAGGTAAAGTGCAGCTTGGGAGGAAGGTGCATGCAAAGAGAGGTGCCTTCTGGGGCACATTCATGCCATGGGCTGTTTGCAAGGCTGGTTGCCCTGAATAGGACCCTGATAAAATAGGGTCGTCCCAGAGGCCTGTGGGAGGGAGGTCAAGAATTTGCCCTAAAATGTGCCCAGGCAGGGGCGGACCTAGTCAAAATGGCGTCCGGGGCACCCAATAGAAGTGCGCCCCCACAGGAGCCCAGGTCTACCCACCAGAAGCAGCCACGGATAGACAGGTCTACCTGCGGCCATTCCTAATGGGTAGATCTGGGCTCCAGAGCCCAGGTCTACCCGTGCAATGTTGCGGGGGCCACTGGCACCCCCCTAGACAGCCCCAAGATGGCGCCCAGGGCTCGTGCCCCCCTGCCCCCCCAGATCCGCCACTGTGCCCAGGCGTTCTGCACCCTTCTTCGTTTCGAGCAATCCTTCCCTGAGCGCTCCTCTGGTTTCTCCCCACAGCCGCCCCTCCGCCCCTCCAATACCTGCTGGAGCCCACGCACAAGCTGGTGCACACCCAGCGAGGGGCCACCGTCACCCTGCCCTGCATCCTGACGGCCCGGCCCCCCAACTACAAGGTCCGCTGGAGCAAGGTCGAGCCGTTGGAGTACATGGAGGTCGTCATCCTGATCACCAACGGCGTCCACCACAAGACCTACGGCCCACTGGGCAGCAGGGTCCACCTGCGGCGCAGCCACCGCTTCGACGAGTCCCTCGTCATCGCCAACGTGGCGCTGAACGACGAGGGCCGCTACCGCTGTCAGCTGGTCCATGGCTTGGAAGACGAGAGCATCTCTCTGGTTTTGCAGCTGGACGGTAGGACCGGCCCCGCAGATCGTCCTCCAGTCTGGACGGCCGTGTTTCTTGGCAGGGACAATGGGACTCCCAGAAGGGGTCTCCCCAGACATGTCATGTAGCCGGTACGCGGGGGTATGCAAGTACCCGTTCCTAGGATTAGGGCTGGCCCCGCCCATTCACCCACCCACACATAGACTCCGTCGGCGCTCTGCTCCGCCTCCTGCAGCGTTTGAGTTGCCTGCACATTCTCAGAACCAGGCAGGCAGGCAGCGGAGCGAGGGAGACCAATGGTAGCAGCAATGTAAGCAGGTAGGCTGCCTGGGGCTTCCTCCCGAGGAGGTGCGGCAGTTCCGCGGGGAATCGGTAGCCCGCGCGGCGGCCCCAGGGAAGGCCCGGGACTCCCAGGCCTTCTCCTGGGCTGCCGCACGGCCTACTGAGGAGGCACGGCAGTTCCTGGGGGCGGTTCCTGGGTTCCGGCTATGACCTCACTTCCGGTGGGCGGGCCCCGACACAAGTGCCAATCAAAAGTGAGTACCTGTTGCTAAATCATTTAGATGCCATTACTGGGTCTACCCCCCAAATACGGGCATCATTAATACATTATAGCCGTTCTAGCAGAGCTGGAGAAGCCTGGAGTTAGGCCAGCAATGTTTGGCCGGCACAAGGGACACCGTATAGTGTGTTCGGACCACTCTTGGAGTCAGAGAGGCCAGCACACAGACGGGCGCCATCCTCCCTGACTCCAAGAGGGGTCCAAATGCTCTTTACAGTGGCCCTTGTGCCAGCTGGGCACATGCTGGGCGGGACTTACGTGTGATTGGCAGTCCGCCCATCCTGTCCCGCCGCCTGCCTGCCTGCCGCGCGGGCTACCCCCGGTTGGTGCGCCCCACCACTGCTCGCCCGGGCACCCGACGTGCCCCCCACCCATCCCCCCGGCAAGCAGGCACCCCCTCCGAGGCCAGGGCAGCCCGCGCGGCGGGCGAGCATGCAGCGGGACGGGACGGGCAGGCAGCCAATCACACATAAGTCCTGCCCAGCGTTCCGCTTCCTCATCTGTAGATGACATCACTGGCCCCACCACTTCTGGAGCTGGCCCTGTGTTAGATGTACTTTTTAGGGCGCAATCCTAACCTGGAGTTAGGCTGGCACAGTTAGGCCAGCAAAGTTTGGCTGGCACTATCAATCAACCAACAGGTACTTATATACCACTTTTCAACACAAAGTTCACAAAGCGGTTTACAGGCAAATCGTAATAATGAAGTTAAATGGCTCCCTGTCCCAAAAGGGCTCACAATCTAAAAAAAAAAAAAAGGCAGAACACCCCCAGCAACAGCCACTAGAAAAGACCCTGTGCAGGGGTGAAGAGGGACAGTTGCTCTCCCCCTGCTAAATATAAGAGGAGCCACCACTTGGAAAAGTGCCTCTTGCCTAGTTAGCAGGGGTGAACCATAAGGGACACCATAACATATGTTTGGACCACGCTTGGATGCAGAGAGGCAAACACAGAGCACAATCCTAAACTGGAGTTAGGCTTGCATCAACTAAGCCAGCAAAGTTTGGCCAGCACAAGGGCCAGCTTAAAGCGCGTTTGGACCACTCTTGGAGTCAGGGAGGATGGCGCACGTCAGTGTGCTGGCCTCTCTGACTCCAAGAGTGGTCCAAACATAATTTATGGTGAAAACGGGTGCATATAATGTGTGAAGACTGGTGTTCACATTTGGTGTCAGCCTAGTTTAATCTGTCATTAATTCTAATCCTAAACTGAGTTAGGCCGGCATAAACTAAGCCAGCAAAGTCTGGCCAGCACAAGGGACACCGTCAAGGATGTTTGGACCACTCTCGGAGTCAGAGAGGCCAGCACACAGACGGGCGCCATCCTCCCTGACTCCAAGAGTGGTCCAAATGCCACTCCCTTGTATCTGGCATTCTGAGGTAAATTTGTGAGGTAAAATTCTGAGGTAAATATGAGGTAAATAAAGCAAAGTCTGGCCAGCACAAGGGACACCGTAAGGTATGTTTGGACCACTCTCGGAGTCAGAGAGGCCAGCACATAGACGGGCGCCATCCTCCCTGACTCCAAGAGTGGTTCAAACACACTTTACGGTGGCCCTTGTACTGGCCAAACTTTCCTGGCTTAGTTTATGCCAGCCTAACTCAGTTGACTCAAAGCTCCAATACTTTGGCCACCTCATGAGAAGAGAGGACTCTTTAGAAAAGACCCTCCTGCTGGGCAAGATGGAAGGCCAAAGGAGAAGGGGGCGGCAGAGGAGGAGATGGTGAGAGAGTGTCACCGAAGCGATGAACATGAAATTGGGCGAACTCCGGAAGCTGGTGGAGGACAGGGAGGCCTGGCGTGCTGCGGTCCAGGGGGTCGCGAAGAGTCGGACACGACTTAGCGACTGAACAACAACAACTCAGTTGAAGATTGCGCCCACAGAGACGTGCACGGTTCTTCCTGACTTATACGCCACTTCCTTTCTGGCAAGTGCCCTTTGTCCCCTTGAGCTCTCCTCCTCTCCCCCTCTCCCTCAGGTGTCGTCTTCCCCTACCAGACCAGCCACGGACGCTACAAGTTCAACTATTTTGAGGCCAAGAAAGCGTGCGAGGAGCAGGACGCTCGGCTGGCCACCTATGGACAGCTTCACAAAGGTAAGCCCCCCATTCCGGAGGAGAAGCCCTGGCCTCTTCCATCGCCAGACCCTTCGCTGACCATTCACTGCGCCTGCTCGGTGATGGGGCTGCAACTAACTGCGGCCTAAAGGTTGGCTTCAGTCCCAGGGCTGCAAAACGGCGATGCTGTGAGCATCTGGCCAGCAAGCAATGCATAAAAACAACAGAAGGACCCCTGTGCTGGATCAGGCCACACGG
Organism: Lerista edwardsae; assembly: GCA_029204185.1. Taxonomy (NCBI): domain Eukaryota; kingdom Metazoa; phylum Chordata; class Lepidosauria; order Squamata; family Scincidae; genus Lerista; species Lerista edwardsae. Next base: position 436,255 of record JAJKFI010000181.1, on the reverse strand, counting down.
GGCTCACCTAGTCCAGCTTCCTGGACTAGTACTTTTTTACCCAGTACTTTTTTTATTATTTATTTATTTATTTATTTATTTATTGATTGATTGATTGATTGATTGATTGATTGATTGATTGATTTATACCCCGCCTTTCCGCCACAAAGGCCCTCAAGGCGGCATTACAAAGTTAAAACACAGTAAAAAACAATAATTAAAAACAGTATTAAGACAATAAAAACAATATTAAAAATATAACATACAGCAAATTAATTCCTAGGATCATAAAATATATAAAAAGAGTGCAAAAAAAGCCAGCCAGCCTGTCAGCAACTAAAAGCCTGCTGAAATAAAAAGGTCTTCAGCCCCCGCCAAAATACCGCCAAAGAGGGAGCAGTTCTCAACTCCAAGGGGAGGGTATTCCAAAGTTGGGGTGCCACCGCCGAGAAGGCTCTCCTACTGGCCGCCACCCCTCTCACCTCTCCTGGTGGCGGCACAGTCAAAAGAGCCCCCCCAGATGACCTCAGAGTACGGATCGGATTATATGGGAGGAGGCGGTCCCTCAAATACCCTGGGCCCGAGCCGTAAAGGGCTTTAAAGGTCAACACCAGCACTTTGAATTTGGCCCGGAACAGAACCGGCAGCCAGTGTAGTCGCCGAAGCAGCGGCTCGACAGAGTCAAACCGACGGGTAGTTAATCTGTGGAACTCTTTGCCACAGGAGGTGGTGCTGGCATCTGGTCTGGATGCCTTTAAGAGGGGATTGGACGGATTTCTGGAGGAAAGGTCCGTCGTGGGCTATAGTCAATGATGGATTGTGCAACCTCCTTACAAAGGTGTTGGGCTACTGGTACCGGGTGCAAAGGAGTGGCAACAGGATGCAGGCATCTTGTGGTCTCATGCCTCCCTGGGGCACCTGGTGGGCCGCTGTGAACAACAGGAACTGTGAAGCATGTAGGGAGCAACAGGACATTTGGCTCCTGCGCCCCGCCCAAATGCATCCTGGAGATTTGCATCCAGGTTTTTTAGAGTTCAAGCCTAACCTGGAGTTTGGCCGGCACAAGGGCCACCGTAAAGTGTGTTCGAACCACTCTCAGAGTCAGAGAGGCCACCACACAGATGTGTGCCATCCTCCCTGACTCCAAGAGGGGTCCAAATATGTACAGTTCTGGTCGCCGCACCTCAAAAAGGACATAGTGGAGCTGGAAAAGGTGCAGAAGAGAGCGACGAAAATGATTACAGGGCTGAGGCACCTCCCTTACGAAGAAAGACGGCAGCGTTTGAGGCTCTTCAGCCTGGAAAAAAGGCGCCTGAGAGGGGACATGATTGAGACATACAAAATTATGCACGGAAGGGATAGAGTCGATAGAGGGATGTTCTTTTCCCTCTCTCCAAACACCAGAACCAGGGGGCATCCGCTCAAACTGAGGGTTGGGAGAGTTAAAACAGATAAAAGGAAGTACTTTTTTACCCAGCGGGGAGTTAATCTGTGGAACTCTTTGCCACAGGAGGTGGTGATGGCATCTGGTCTTGATGCCTTTAAGAGGGGATTGGACGGATTTCTGGAGGAAAGGTCCATTGTGGGCTATAGTCAATGATGGATTGTGCAACCTCCTTACAAAGGTGTTGGGCTACTGGTACCGGGTGCAAGGGAGTGGCCACAGGATGCAAGCATCTTGTTGTCTCCTGCCTCCCTGGGGCACCTGGTGGGCCACTGTGAGATACAGGAAGCTGGACTAGATGGGCCTTGGCCTGATCCAGCAGGGCTCGTCTTATGTTCTTATGTTCCTGTATCTCATAGTAGCGCACCAGGTGCCTCAGGGAGCACACAGGACAATGAGATTCCTGCATCCTGTTGCCATTCCTCTGCACCTGCCATTCAGAGACTGCCCCCTTCCAAAACAGGTGGCTTGTTGTCACCTGTGATGGACTTTTCCTCCATCAATCCACTCCATCCCCTTTTGAAGGCATCGAGGCCTTCAGGTGCCAATGCCACATCCTGTGGCAGGGAGTTCCCCAGGTTAAACACATGCTGGGCACCGGAATTTTTTTTTTCCTGTTCAGGATCCGGGCAGGATTCCTTCTCTGTGGCAGTTTGATTCCAGGCTCCACCTCTAGAGGCCAATTCAGGTTGGACTCAAGTGATGGCAGAAATGAATCCCCTCTCCCCCCCCCCAAAAAAAATCAGAGGCTGCAGTCATCCTTTGGACTGCTCTGTTCAACCTTTGTCTGTTTCAATGTCAATTTCTTACCCACCTCCTTGCCCCATAGTCTATTGCGTCTCACTCCCACACCTAATGTACGGTGTTTCTTGCTGTGGCTGCCAACCTTTTTGCTGGCCTTGCTCCTGTGCTTTTAAGAACCGCAGCCTCACAGAGCAGATCAACAGCCAAACTCTAAGGAGCACCAGTGGAATGTGTGCTTATGGCAAAGCAGCCATAAAGTGATGGGCAGCAGGGCTAGGAATCCGGGCACCAGGGGAAGGCTGGATCCCTCCTGCCCTGGCCGCCGTCAGGAGACCTGCTGGAGCAGCTACGCCCAGGGTACGGAGTGGGACAGGGTGGGGGAGGGCAGGGAGGAGACGGGGTAAGGGTGGGCAGGTCGGGCTTGGGAAGGGGGCAGATTCAGTGGCAGCTGCGATGCCGAATCCAAACCTTCTTCCCAGGTCTGACCTGCCTGCACTGAGTCACGTGGACTTGCAGTACCTAATTGCTGGTGCAGGTCTGAGTTGCCCCATAGTGGCTGCTGAAGCTTACCCTGGGGCAAAGGCAGCAGTGAAATTCAGGGGGTTCGCCCAGGTTCTATAGAACCGGGTGTTAAATGGCTGGGCCCCGCCCACTCGCTTACCTCGGCTGCAGAGGTGTCACCTACTCCCCAGTAGACGGTTCGCTGGGCGGGAGTAGGGAGTGATTGACAGTCCGTCGATTCACTTCCGGTTTCTTCGCGCGCCCCGCGCGGCTTTCCCTCGCCTCGGAGGGGGCGCCTGCTCGTCTTGGGGGATGGGTGGGGGACGCGCCGGGTGCCTGGGCAAGCAGGCGCCCCCTCCGAGGCGAGGGAAAGCCGCGCGGGGCGCGCGAAGAAACCGGAAGTGAATCGACGGACTGTCAATCACTCCCTACTCCCGCCCAGCGAACCGTCTACTGGGGAGTAGGTGACATCTCTGCTCGGCTGGCTTCGGGTTTTTTTTTGGCTCCAGCTATGACGTCATAGAACCGGTTGTTAACTCATTTGAATTGCACCACTGGGCAAAGGGACAAATGTCCCCTTACCTCACGGAGACCTCCAGCAGCTCAAAAAAAAACCCCCGTGGGAGGCAGCAGAATCTGCACCGGCACTGCTCCATCACGGCCCAGGGATTTAGGGTGCAATCCTGACCTGGAGTGAGGCCGGCACAGTTAGGCCAGCAAAGTTTGACTGGCACAAGGGCCGACGTAAAGTGCACTTGGACCACTCTCGGAGTCAGGGGGAAGGGGCATGTCTGTGTGCTGGCCTCCCTGACTCCGAGAGTGGTCCAAACATCCTTTATGGTGTCCCTTCTGCCGGCCAAACTTTGATTTATTTGCCTCATATTTACCTCAGAATTTTACCTCAGAAATTTACCTCAGAATGCCAGATACAAGGGAGTGGCATTCGGACCACTCTCAGAGTCAGGGAGGACGACGTACGTCTGTGTGCTGGCCTCTTTGACTCCGAGAGTGGTCCAAACATACTTTATGGTGTCCCTTGTGCTGGCCAAACCTTGCTTTATTTACCTCATATTTACCTCAGAATTTTACCTCAGAAATTTACCTCAGAATGCCAGATACAAGGGAGTGGCGTTTGGACCACTCTCAGAGTCAGGGAGGATGGTGCACGTCTGTGTGCTGAGCTCTCTGACTCCAAGAGTGGTCCAAACATACTTTACGGTGTTCCTTGTGCCGGCCAAACTTTGCCAGCCTAACCTGTGCTGCCTAACTCAGGTTAGGATTGTGCCCTTAGTTAGGGTTGGGCTGTAGGTTTGCCCTGCCCTGGAGTGAAGATGATAGGCGGGAGAAATGCAGAACGAGGCTGAATGGGTGCATCTCAGGCTAGGCTCAAGGCACAGGAGCAGGGCCAGGAAAAAGAGATGGCAATCCACACGATTCACTGAACCAGCCTGCCCGGGGTTTGCTCTTCTCTCCTTGCCCAGCCTGGACGGAAGGCCTGGACTGGTGCAACGCTGGCTGGGTCCTGGAAGGGACGGTCCACTATCCCATCATCGACTCCCGGGAGCCCTGCGGGGGGCGACTCCTCCTCCCGGGAGTCCGGAGCTATGGCGCCCGGGACAAGTCCAAAGATCGGTTTGATGCCTTCTGCTTCACATCCGCCGTGAAAGGTATGCAGTGAAAGGTGTGAAAGAGATGTGGGGGGCAAGCGACGGGAGATGCGTGGTACGGTTATACACAAAGCAAGATTCTAGTCCTCAGTGGGACCAATAGATTTCTTTCTGCTGCCCAGACTCACTGTTCCGGGTCTATTTCATTGACTCAGCGGGTGACGCTGGGCTATCAAGCTAGTAAGCTATTCCTCTGTTTGGTGCAGGGGCGTAGCTAAAGAAGTGCAGGGTGGGTGCAATTGCAGCGGGCTACAAGCTTTAGGGGGGCAACAAGCTGAGTTTGACACTAGTGGCCAAATTGTGAAAACCTCAGTATGCATGAATAATACCATTGTGTTATATATCATTGGAAAGGAAATGTAATGCAGAATGCAGTGGAGCAAACCAGAGTGTAATATCTTCATTCTATCAAACGGCATGGCCCAAAACTTCAGAAAACGGAAATACAACTCTGACATCACTTCCTGTTGCAATGTCTCTTCCAGGGCATCGTTTTGCCCTCTGCACCAGGCTACACTTCCATTAGTTATGCCACTGATTTGGTGGAAGAGTTTGTGTGCAGAAAGTCCCTGGGTCCACCCCTAGGAGAATCTTCAGGGAGGGCTGGGAGGAGGTGGAACCTCTGCTTGCTGTTCTGGGAAATGGGCTGTAGACCAAGCCAGGCCCCCTTGACCCCCTTAAATCCCCAGGCCCTTGGCCAAGGGTGTGTCCAGTGGTGTCATTCAAATGATTTCGGAACAGGAACTCACTTTTGATTGGCACTTGTCAGGAACCCGGAACCAGCCACGGAGCCCGTGAGGATCCGGAACGCCCGGTCTGGTCTGTTTCCCCTGAATGACATCACTGCCTTCGCCCCCCCTAGGAATCCGGAGTCGCTCTCTTTAACCCTCTGAGTGCAGGCCAACCAAGATGAAAAGCTCTTTGCAGAGGAATTGGGAGAGGGAGGAGGGAGAGTGAAGTGGGTGGAGTCAGCCCTAATTTTAACTAGTGGAACTGAGTTCCCCCGCGTTCCCCCTGCATGACATCACTGGGTGTGTCCCATTCCTCCCTTTCCTCATGCTGGGGACCTTATCCCAGCCATTTCCACCAGAATCCTGTGGCCTTCAGGAGATGGGTGCAGGTGAGTCCTGCAGGTCTTGCACACCTGGGCACTGTGACCCCTGCTTGTCAACCTCTCTCTTCCTTCCTCACTTGCCCTGACCAGGCCGGGTCTACTTCATCCGGGGCCACCTGAACTTCAAGGAGGCCACCCAGGCCTGCCGCAAAGACGGAGCCGTGCTGGCCAAGGTCGGGCAGCTCTACGCGGCGTGGAAGTTCGCCCAGCTGGACCGCTGCGACGGAGGCTGGCTGGACGACGGCAGCGTGCGCTACCCCATCACCACCCCCCGCGCCCACTGCGGGGGGCTCCCAGACCCCGGCGTGCGCAGCTTCGGCTTCCCCAGCAAGTTGCGCCGGAAGTACAGCGCCTACTGCTTCTCGCGGAAGTAGAAGAGACACGGGAGGAAACGATGGACGCCTCTGGGATAGCAAGGACCACAGCACACAAACGCAGCCCCTGCCTCTCTTCCCAAGGACCTTCTCGGAGAGGGTGTCTGGCATTCAACAGGGACTGGCATCTTGACTAGCCAACGCTGTCCCGTTCTCTTTGCCTGCAGTGGGGTCACGGAGGGTCAAGCAGGCTGAGCTGTTTCAGAAAGCCAAATAGTCACACGAGTGACAGTGCAAGCCTAGGCATGTCTACTCAGAGGTAAGTCCCATTGTGTTCAATGGGGCTTACTCCCAGGAAAGTGTGTATAGAATTGTTGCCTCTCTCTCTCTCTCTCTCTCTCTCTCTCTCTCTCTCTCTCTCTCTGTGTGTGTGTGTGTGTGTGTGTGTGTGCAGGCATGCCCCAGTATCCTCTCGAGTTCCGTGCTGGACCCCACTGTGATTATCTGAAACCATGGATACTGGGGACACCTTTTTAAAGATAGGGGAACATCAGTGGTTTTGCTGCAACAAAGTAAAAAAAAGAGAGATGTGTTTAGTGTCCTCCTATATTTTCAATCGGCGTATAGTCATGCTGGCCACATGACCACGGAAGCTTGTCCTCGGCTTATGAGCAGGTGCGTATCTTAACTATAGCCTGGTAAGAGCCTATAGGCATGAGCCATGGGCACCGGCGGGGCACCATTGTGTGAGGTCCGGGCGAAACTGCGTGGTCTTCCAATTTGCCTATATAACTGGGGGGCGGGCACATGCTAATCTCCCATGCAAATTGGAAGCATTGCATGATGGTCTTGGCTCACATGTGGCTTTTTCAGACACTGACTCAGATTTTTGAAAGTGGAGACACAGGGATTTCAAACTGAAGTCAGCAAATGTAAAGAACCAACTACAAAAAAAAACTAAGGCTAAACTCACCGTGACCTTAAAAGTTACGAAGATTAAAGATGCCTTGGCACTGGAAAGATGTTTTAAATGGGTGGGCACTGATCTACCTGTGGCTGGTCCCAATGTGTACCAATGAGCCCAGGTCTACCTGTGCAATGTTGTGGGGGCCACTGGTGCCCTCCTAGATGGCTCCAAGAGGGTGCCCAGGGCTTGTGCCCCCCAGCCCGGTCAATATATTCCAGCGGCCATAAGAGTGTTTAAAGCTAAAATCATCTCTCAAATTTTGTATGGCCTACCGGTCTGGATGAAAGCGTTTAACCCCGACTTGGAACGATTACAGGCGTCTTTCTGGAGAGCGCTTTCCCTTGCGCGCTGTAATGCACTTCCATCAGCGGTAATCAGGGGCAGGTATCAAAGAATTCCCTTTGCTGAAAGATTATGCCCCTGTGATATGCGTGAAGTCGAAACTTTAGAGCACTCGTTATTTCACTGTCCGCGCTTTTCGAATTTGCGACTTAAATTTCTGGCACCAATCTCTGGTCCTCCTTCTAAAGTACCTGACTCGGCAAGCCTCAGATTTCTTCTTGACTCCACTGACCCCACAACGATTAACAGAATTGCTACTTTTTTAAATGGTATTGCTATTTTTAATTCAGGTGTTCCACCATAGTTGTGGTCACATCCTACGTGAATGCGATGTTTGTATCCATATGCCAATAAAGGTTTCTAATACTAAATACCCCCAGCCCCCCATAGATCTGTGACTAAAGATCTGCACCCCCCATAGATCCGTGGCCCCCATAGATTATGCTGGGAAATGGAGTGTTTCTGGGCTAAAGGAGGTGTGTTGGGGGGATGTCCTGAGGGTGTGGTTTCGGTGCTAGCTCAGGGCTTCGTGCGCACCTGCTTATGAGCACCGCCCCCTGCAGTCGGTCACAACTGGACCATTTGGTCTTGGGGAAACCTTTACCTATCTTTTTAATAGGTGTCCCAGTATCCATGGTATCAGTGGATAACTGAGAGCACAATCCTAACCAGGAATTAGGCCGGCACAGTTAGGCCAGCAAAGTCTGGCCGACACAAGGGACACCCCAAAAGTATGTTTGGACCACTCTTGGAGTCAGAGGAGACAGCACACAGATGTGCATCCTCCTCCCTGACTCCGAGAGTGGTCCATACGCGCTTTACGGTGTCCCTTGTGCTGGCCAAACTTTGCTGGCCTAACTGTGCCGGCCCAACTCCAGGTTAGGATTGTGCTCTAAAACTGTGGATACCGAATCAGTGATACTGGGGCACTCCTGCTTGGGTGTGCCTGCACACTTCTATGCATGTCTACTTAGAAGTAAATCCAATTGGGTTCAATGGGGCTTAATCCTAGGAAAGTGGGTATAGAGTTGCAGCCTCTCTCTCTGTCTCTCTGTCTCTCTGTCTCTCTCTCTCTCTCTCTCTCTCTCTCTCTGTGTGTGTGTGTGTGTGTGTGTGTAGTAACATTCAAAGTATCTCTAATTCCTTCTCTTGCCCCAACTAACCATGTTAATTCAGGGGTATTTTTAGTAGCAAAGGCAATTATAGGCAAACCTTGACTTTCTCCCTCTGGATTTTCATTGCTCAGCTCTCCCACCTGTTTTCAATTTTCAAATGTTGTCCACCGTCTTTCCTCTTGCATCCAATTCCATCCCATCTTCCACAATGTTCGTCTATTTTCTTCTGTCTGAGTTTCTTCTATTTCTGTTTATATCACTTACTTAGAGCACAATCCTAACCTGGAGTTAGGCCAGCACAGTTTGGCCGGCGCAAGGGACACCGTAAAGTGCGTTTGGACCACTGTTGGAGTCAGAGAGGCCAGCAGACATATGGCCGTCATCCTCCCTGACACTGAGAGTGATCCAAATGCGCTTTACGATGCACCAGCCAAACTTGGCTGGCCTAACTGTGCCGGTCTAATTCCAGGTTAGGATTGTGCTCTTAGGGTGCAATCCTAAAATGAGTTAAAATAAGGCAGCAAAGTTTGGCTGGCACAAGAGACACCATAAAGGATGTTTGGACTACTCTGGTAGTCAGAGAGGCCAGCACACAGACATGAGCCATCCTCCCTGACTCCAAGAGTAGTCTAAACATGCTTTATGGTGGCCCTTGTGCCAGCCAAATTTTGCTGGCTTAGTTTATGCAGGCCTAACTCAAGTTTAGGATTGCGCTCTTAGTTATCTACAGGTTTTTTTGACAGCCAAAACGTTTGCCTGCTAAATCAAGCTGTGTTTGGACTGTTGTCCATTTTTGACTTTTGTTCCTGCTCTGGTTCCTAACCAGACGAAAGGGCAAAGGATTGCTGTACCTCCTCGAACAGGGACTAACCCTGCTCCAATATCTTTCCAACATGCATTCCAGGTTACCATTCCTTTGCCACAGCCACCACCTTAGTATTTTTATTTATTTTTTTAAAAAACTAAACCAAGTCACGGTTTCTGAGTTTTTTCTTCTTTCTTGACCCCAAATATTTCACAGTTCTGGACAGAGGCATTTTCCCCCCTCCCCGTTCTCTTTGCCTCTAAAATAAATTATTTGCAGCCAAGACAAATGACCGTGTCTGCAGTGGCGATGGGGGTGGGGTGGGGGTCATGACCATGTGTGCGCATTGGGTGTTTTTAAAGCATGAAGTCCTCAGTCACCACCACCACCATGGCTTTTTGAGTTTCACGGATCAAAAACAGCAGGAGGGTGAGGAGGACGTAGAAGCTCACATGTGACCATAGGCAACTTTGTGTGCCGAGTGGGACTAGAGAGAGGAAATGGAACTCCGAACTAATCTGTGGAACTCCTTGCCACAGGATGTAGTGATGGCACCTGAAGGCCTAGATGCCTTGAAAAGGGGATTGGCTGATTTTATGGAGGAAAAGTTCATCACAGGTTACAAGCCCTGATGGGCAGTGGTGTCATTCAAATGATTTAGGAACAGGAACTCACTTTTGATTGGCACTTGTCGGGAACCCAGAACCAGCCACGGAGCCCGTGAGGATCGGTTCTGGTCTGTTCCCCCTGAATGACATCACTGCCTTTAACCCTCTGAGTGCCGGCCAACCAAGAAGAAAAGCTCGTTGCAGAGGAATTGGGAGGGGGGAGGAGGGAGAGTGAAATGGACGGAGTCAGCCCTAATTTTAACTAGTGGAACTGAGTTCCCCCACATTCCCCCTGCATGACATCACTGCTGATGGGTCAATATAACCTCCAAGGAAGCTCTCTCTGAATGCCAGATGCACGGGAGTGGCAATGAGAGGCGGGCATCTAGCAGTCTTGTGTGCTCCTGGAGGCATCTGATGGGCCACTGACTAGACAGTCTGATTTAGCAGGGCTCTTCTTATGTGTTCAAGAGAAAAGAAAGGTACCTGCTTGTGTGTGCTGGGCCTGTGATCTGAGCCATCTTGCCAGAACCAAACCACTAGGCACTTGTACTGGGAAAAGGCAGGAGATACCCCAAGGAGATAGGGAATTATATCAGCAATGTTCCAGATTACCCAGGAAGCCCTTGTTCCAGATTACCCAGGAAGTACGGGGTTAATCCCAGAGCTTCTGCAAGCCTCAGAAGCACAGCTGCAGGCTGATGAGGGCCCTGGCTAGGAAGGGATTAGCACAGGTGCAGATGGGTGTGGCTGATGAATTAAAGCCTGCCCAGCAACAGACACCGATTGGCCAGCCTCAGTATAAAGTGGGAGGCAGGAGCTGCAGTAAGGGAGCACCGGGTAGGTGCTGGATGGACGGATTGGGACTGGCCAGTGGATGGCGTGTTAAAGGACTGGATAAAGGAAGGTAAGAAGGCTGTGGGAGGTTGTTGTGTGCCTGCCACGCCCCTGGAGCCACCAAGTGGAGGAGGCAGTTGTGGCTTAGGCAAGATGACTACCTGTTGTTTGGTGGTGTGGTTTGCTGGTGCTAAATTAGGGTATTTTGAGCTAAGCCGATGATGAGGGCAGTCTGGAGGCTGCTGGAAGAGAGGAGGCCCAGTGGGTGAAGGAACCCCCTCCCTCTTGCCTATCTCTGAGGCTGCTCTGGAGGGGAAACTAGTCAGCCTAGTGTGGGCATCGGGGCCCTTGGGGAGATTCTCCAGTGGAGGGAAGGCCACATGTCATGATTGGTTATGGCAGGGTGAAGGGGGAGACTCTGTCCAGTCTGGCTATGTGTGTGCATGGGCTCTAAGTGAGCATGGGCAAGAATGCCCTGATGTGTGGCTCCATTGCCGTCCCCCAGATTGGCAAGGGTGTTGACACACGCACAGCCCCACGCACTGAAGGTATCACAACAAGGGCTGAAAGGCAAGGAGGCAAACAGGACGAGAAGCAGAAAGGGCTGGATCCTGGCTGGAAAGAGGGAGCCCTGGGCTCACTGACAGCCCAATCCTGGTCAGGTTTACTCAGAAGTACCGTATTTCCCCAAGTATAAGACGCACCTTTTTCCCCAAAAAACTAGGGGCTAAAAATTGGGTGCGTCTTATTCAAGGGGTGTGGCGGGCAGCGCTGCGTTCTCCGTGCTCCCCCTTGCCTTAAGAGCCGCCAGCCTCCCGCCGGCTCTTTAAAGAGTGGGAGGCCGGCGGCTCTTAAGGCAATCGGAAGCATGGAGAACGCAGCGTTCTCCGTGCTCCCGCTTGCCTTAAAGAGCAGCCGGCCCCAAAAATGTATTTTCAAATTTCTGGCCCCAAAATTAAGGTGCGTCTTATACTTTGGTGTGCCTTATACTTGGGGAAATACGGTAATTCCCTCTGTGTTCAATGAGGTTTTCTCCCAGGAAAGTGTGCATAGCATTACAGCATAAGCGACTGAACCTGAAGCTATGGTCTAGCCCAGTGGTATTCAAACTTTTTAGACCGGGACCCACTTTTTAGAGTGGCACTCGTGTTGGGACCCACCGGAAGTGGTGCCAGTAACCTAGAAGTGATGTGGCAGGAAGTGACATCATCAAGCAGGAAGTGCTGCCACTATAACACAATAAAATGACACTCCTGAAATGCAAATTCGCATTCTTGGACTGCAGCAATTGTACCATTTATGAAACATCCCTGGGAGAAAGCTAAATTAGGACAAAATGTGATATAAAAGTACTGAACTAAGAACAATTAAAAAAAAAACCCTCACTTGAAAATTCAAACTCACAAAAGGAATATAACAAGAGGAAGGTCTGCAGTTTCCAAGATGGCTGCTTCCAGCTCTCCGCGACCCACCTGACATCTGATCGCGACCCACCTAGTGGGACCTGAATCACAGTTTGAATAACACTGGTCTAGCCCACATCTTTCCTCTGCATTTCCTCTTCCACTTCCTTTCTGGCAAGGAAGTGGAAGAGGTGGTAGTGAATGGGAGGGGGCTAGCAGGTGCCCCTGCCCCACCATGCTGCCTGATGCCACTGTCTGAGCTGACTTTCCAGGTGGACCGGAAAAAAGAAGGGTTGAGAATAATCAGCCAATATTATCTTGCCATTGTACAAATCAATGGTAAGGCCACATCTAGAGTATTGCGTACAGTTCTGGTCGCCACATCTCAAAAAGGACATAGTGGAGCTGGAAAAGAGAGTGACAAAAATGATTACGGGGCTGGGGCACCTCCCTTACGAAGAAAGACTGCAGCGTTTGGGGCTCTTCAGTCTAGAAAAAAGGTGCCTGAGGGGGGACATGATTGAGACATATAAAATTATGCACAGGAGGGATAGAGTACATAGAGGGATGTTCTTTTCCCTCTCTCACAATACCAGAACCAGGGGGCATCCACTGAAATTGAGCGTTGGGAGAGTGAAAACAGATAAAAGGAAATACTTCTTTACCCAGCGGGTCATTAAGCTATGGAACTCCTTGCCACAGGAGGTGGTGATGACATCTGGCCTAGATGCCTTGAAACGGGGACTGGATGGATTTCTGGAGGAAAAATCCATCATGGGCTATAGGCCATGATGGGTTGGGCAGCCTCCTTATTGTAGAAGCAGACTACCTCAGAATGCCAGGTGCAAGGGAGTGGCCACAGGATGTAGGCATCTTGTGGTCTCGTGTGCTCCCTGAGGCAGCTGGTGGGCCACTGTGAGATACAGGAGGCTGGATTAGATGGGCCTCTGGCCTGATCCAGTGGGGATCTTCTTCTGTTCTTATGACCGGCCCTGGTTCTACCTTCTGCACGAAACCCAACAGTTGTGCTGTCTGCCATGATAGCAGATATGGGGGGTGGGGCGAGAACAGGAATGGTGCAGGAGAGGGAGGGGGGGTCTTCCCACCCTCCCCACCACAGCCGACGATGACGAAGGTCTGTTCCTAACTGCACAGCGAGACCAAAGTAAAAAGTTATATTTTATCTGACCGCGGAGAAGTTGTGGGTGTTTGTGTGTGTCTTGAAAAGGGGAGCCTTAGTTATTAGAACATCTTTATATTTACACAGCATTAAAAACAGGACAAGAGGAGGAGGTGGGCAAAAGGCACCGTGGACATTCCCTGGGTTTGTTGCATTTTTCTTGCGCTGGTTTGTACAAAAGCTCTCCCACCTGGCGTGCGGAACTGGGAGGAGTCATCAGTCCTCGGGGTGATCTATCCCTTGAGGGGAGGCAGGAAGAAATGGGGAGGGGGGAAGAAGAGATTCAGTAGTCACAACACAAGGAGAACGAGGAGGATGAAAAGCTGAAAAAACATCCCTCTACCTCTCCTGCGGCAGGAGACGCCTGAGAGCAGTGGTCTTCAATGTTTTTCAAGCTGCCAACCCAATCAATCAATCAATCAATCAA